>VZUI01045013.1:0-44827 GCA_013401135.1 Cettia cetti
TGCCATGCCATGCCATGCCATGCCATGCCATGCCATGCCATGCCATGCCATGCCATGCCATGCCATGCCATGCCATGCCATGGTAAAATAATTAAAAAAAAAAAAAAAAAGAGTTTAAGGAACCTTTAAACTTCCAGACAGTTTTAGGTGTGAATTGGTAACTGTCCTTTTTCTTTTACATGACCTGACCTCCATACATGACCTGACCACACAATCCCAGTAACAATTTGAGTTAAATCTCAGCCACAAGACATGTAGAAGATTTTCTTTACATAAGATTGGCACATTTTTGCAAAACTGTGCAATATATATATTCCTTATCTTGGAAAAGCAGGGTAAGACTATAATGGCTACATAGAGCAAAAAATACATACACACAAGCTGTTAACAATATTAATTCTAGTGTAAAAATAATATATGGTATGCTTTATGTAGTGTGTGTGTATATATATATATATACACACACACACACAGATGTACCATATATATGTATATATGCAGTGTATATAGTTTCCCTACCATTCACATAAATTATTCTTTTAAGCAGAAATTCATCTAAGCATTTCAAAGTAGGATTTTTCTAACTAAAATATTTTAACTGAGGAAAACTAGGAACAACAGACTCCATCTAGAGAAAAAGCTAAGGTGTTTCAAGTTTTTTTTTTGACTGTGTGTAGTATTCTCTAAAAAGCATAGATTTAGAATAATGTGCAGAGCTGGCCTGAAGTGCTTTCAATGCCACCTTATATCAAATATATTTACTGATTTTATTAACTGTTCTTATACTCAGAGTTTGTCTACAATTAAAGAAGAAAAATCAAAATAAAGCTTCAGGTAAAGGATGCAGTTAAACAGCTCCACAGTTAGGAACCCTGCAAATCCATATCTGAACAACAACAGAAATCTATTTTATTTCAATACTGTTATACTTTATTAAGCAGTGAAATATGCAATGTAAGAATATTAGAGATAAAAAATCTATCTTAGTAAGCAAGAAAAGCCAGGTGAAAGGCGTGGATCTGTCCAGCCAGAACTCTTGTGAGTGACTAAAATAGAATCTGAAATGAGTAGGACTGACATATGGTGTTAACGGGTTTATGTATATGTTTGTATAGACAGGCAGAAAGAAAGGTAAAATGTTTAACAAATGATTGCCAATATATTCTACAAAACATAAGTCTAGAAAATGATCTGGCAAAACTTTTGCATTTATCTATCTGTATATCGTCTTGTCCAGAGGAACAAAACACAAAACAAAATATGAAATCTTTGGATTGTATGTGCTATTGAGTATCATGAATATGTGAAAAGTGAAGAAAATAGAACTTGGTGAAACAAAACTTTATCTAACCATTCATTTAATTTTCAAATCCTTTGATAAGCTTTAGAAATGTCACAGGAAACTTGGCATTTTCTGTTTAGTACTTAATGGCTTTTCCTGGCTTCAAAACTACAGCTTAATGAAGCTCTAACATTTATAGGCTCTACAATCTTTATATGTGTGAATTTATTGTATTTATAAATTATATGAAGAGAAAGAAAGTCTCCTCAAATTGTAGAGCTTTAACAGAATGAGTAGTTATTCTTGAATAAAGGCATAGTAAAAGGCTTTAAAAGATAAAAGGAGTTGAGTCTGTCAAAAATATTGTGGGGAGATAAAGAAAAAAAAACCCTGTAAATCTATGTCAATAGGAAAGTCTCTCCAGGGGACTGTTAAATATTTCTGTGGCCCAGGGAAGGTGCTTCACATGGCAGCCATGCAACATGTTACTGGTTTGCAAACACTTGTTCTGGCTGGGACTTTTCTTTCAGTAAGAAGATAGCCATGAGGGATAAAAAAAAAAAAAAAAATCTCAGTTTTGCTGCCTGTAATTTCTTTGGCACTATATTATAATGCACTTAAAAATGGAATATAATTACTTGTATTGGCTCAGGTAACATACTGAGGAGTCTATAAATCCTTTGATACTTCTAGGTAGTAGAAGCAAATCAAGTAAGTATATATAAATCATTTCAGATGAAAGGCTCCAGAATTTTAGTGCAGTTCCAAATTCCTGGATATGCTGGATTTCCTGGATTTCACATACAAGATTCAAAAATTTCTCACAATTCTCATGGGCATACTGAAATAATGTAGGAATTTTGAGTCTACAGGCCTGCCTCTAATTTAATATGCGTAATTTCATCCTTTAATTGCTGAAAACCCGGAAAACTATGCTTCTTGTTCCGCAGTAGAACATGAATAATTTAGATAGTATTTTATGTAAAGAATGGAGTGAACCTGAACCTTCTCTTATAGCATCTCTTTTATTCATTCCAACTGATATCATAATAGGTTGTGATTTTTAAGCCAGCAGAGTCTTTATTGAGAGACCTCTATAATTTTTGTTGTTAATCCAATGCGAGTTGCATGTATTTATTTGCTACAAAATTCCTCTTAAAAAGCATCTGCTAGGAAAAAGTAATCATGATAAGAAATACTTACTTATCCAATAACATTTTCAGCCTCTCTTTATGTATATTTATTTGTAAGGGCAGAGAAAATGTTAAGTAGGAAGAAAACCTATTTCTTAGGTAAAATTCCTGGAGAACCTTAGTGACTGTCAGTTCTGACAGATGAAAAGTCTACCTCTTTTAAGTGAATTTGGTGCAGAAAATTGTGCGGTTTTTAAAATTATTTATCCCCCGATTCTTCCCAAATGTATGCCTCAATCCTGAGAAAATGGGTAACCTAGGACTGAATAAACAATCTTTTACGCTTACTATCAAATTGAAACAATATTAAGCATCAGTTGACATACTCATATGGGGAAGCCTGGTGCAGATAACAATACATATTTTAAAAAAAGCCAAACTGAATGTTTAAAATATATTAAGCACTCATTTTCAGCCCCTACCCCTCTAAAAAGTGTGTGCAAGCTGTCAAACAGGGTTTTGGTAATTATTTGGTAATTCTGCAGTAGCAAATGTACAGTAACAAAATTTACTTGTGCTATTTTAAAAATGTGGTTTTTTGTTTGCTTTAAGAATAACTATATTTAATTTGCTCTTAAATTGTAAACTCCTGCGTTCTGTGTATAAAATATGGGGAATTCTGAAAACAGATGGACATCAATCTGCTGGCCCAGTATAAAAAATCCGGTGAGCCTTCATCAGTGAATGGAACAATTTCACAGAAACATGGAATGACAGAGTGGTACAAGCCAAGTTGCTTGCAAATTCAAGGCTAATGTAATTTCATCTGATACAGGGCAGGGTCCTTCCTGGTCAATGCCTCACTCAGAAGGAGCAGACACTAATAAAAAAATTCTAAATGTCTGATTTGTTTTATGAGAAGACCTAAACCAAGACCAATTGAATTTCAATAGTCAGTTAATGTAATAGTTTCTTGCTATGATTATATGTTTTATCATTACAGCTTTAAAGACCAGACATATAGGAAAGCCATTAAGGTAAAACCTATTGTAAGCTCCTAAACTGGAAAAATATCAGCCAAGGAAAGCAGAGAAACTTGATGTGCCTTACTCTAATAGTAATTAGATTGATTTCACTGAAAAGGAAAATAAAAAAAAAATAATAATTTAAGAAATATAACCATGTTATCTTGCTGCTCTTGTGAAAAAAAGAAATAACAATATTAGTTTTTACTTTAATTTTCAGTTGAAAAAGTGTTCTATATTGATTTTTGTACTTTTCAACCAGATAATATCTCTTAGAGATTTTTTTATTTTTATACTATATTTCCTATTGCTCTACTAGGAATCCATACTGAGAGTTATACTTTGTTTAATATTGACCTAAAATAGTAATTTAATTTCTAGGCAAAAAAAAAAAAAAGGGTAAAATAAATATTTTTTTCTTGATGTTAAATGTGCAACAGTTCCCTTTCAAAAACTCATCAATCACTCTAGCTCAAAACCAGTTTAAGCAGTTGGGCATCAAAACACTTATGGTCCATTTACTGCTTATTACTTTAGCTATGTTTGACTGAACAGTAACATTAGAATTACTATGGGAAAGATATGGTCTTTTCCTCTTCCTTGCACTGCTGCACATCTGATTGCTGTTAAAAAAAAAAAAAAAAACAAAAAAAACCAGGCACAGCAGAAAATTATTCACTTTTTCATTTTGTTTTTCTTTTGCTATTTAGCCTCCTGAGATGGTTCACAGTAGGCTCAAATAAGAAGCAGCTGAGTTACTCATAAAACACAGTCACATTTATGGGACTCTTAAGCAGAAACCAAGGAGCAAAGAACATTTTATTTTTTTATTATGGTAACAGAAACATTCCTGCAAAGCTAAAGCTGGCTGTGATTTTTATCAGATTTCCTTCACTCAGAGAATCATCTTTGACCAAGAACATGATGACCAAACTCATGTGAAAAGCTATCACCCCTATCCTGTAGAAAGTTTGGAAGTTTAGTTCTTCCGCAATCCAACTGGAATATTTTGTTCTAGAACTTCTGCACTATCACTGCCACCTCTTCTACACTATTATAGCATCACAACTACAGAAGAAGTGTTTTACCTAAATCAGAGCAATATAAACTCAAAAACAACTGGTTATAGTCTCACTTACATTAAGACATCATCATGAAATGCAAACACGTCAAACCAATTAATCATTATATTTAAGCACTTGGTAAGTTACTATTCAGTGAATAAAAGCATAATATAGGTGTGGGGTTTGTCATCAAAGCCCAATGTGCTAATATGTTTCTAGTCAGCTGCCTTCACAGCCTCTTCTCATTCACATCGTACAACCACAGCTCCCAGAAATGTGAATCTTTTTGCCACTGATACTCCTCCCACCCTATATGGCAGCTACTAATTTTGAGACTAAGCACAAGCAATTTTAATAAGAATATGTTCTTTTTATAACACAAAGCATAGTGATGGCAAAAATAATCTTTTCAGAGCATTGCCTACTTTGTGAAAACATAGCTCCATTTTCATCATTCTAAAAAATTTGAAAAAAAATTGGAACAAGTCTAAAAAATATGAGATTATTAAAAAACAGTGTTTCTGATAAAATGAAAAGAGTCTTTTTAAAATTATGACAAAAAGCATAAATATCTTTGTTTTAAAAGGATAAATTTATCAATTTCAAAGAAATTAATACTTAAACTACTATGTATAAAACTAATTTTTAAGGTAAACACAGCTGTAGGTAGGGTTATTTTGTATTGTTGTCTTTAAACCACCTCATTGAATAAAAATTATTGTACCTACAAAAAGTCAAAAATATTTATCTTATATTTATGCATCTCATTTTTACACTTAGAATTTCTAATTAGCATTAAAGTTTCATTTAAAATATATTTGATTTTTGTTGTTTCTTCTTTGACACTACTGAATGCATACAGATTTAGGGAGTCCTGCTTGCTTGATGTTCTGGATACAAAGATTTGAAGTATATAGAAACACATCAGCATGTACTGCACACTGCTCTAAAAGCTGTATACAACTCTACAAGCTCTGTTGCTACTTTACTGAATACTAAACACTCAACGAGGTCACTCCCAATGTCAATGAACAGAGTAATTTCATAAGTTATAACCAATGTATAAAATGGATTCTGAATATTTCAAGAAAAAGAAACCTCTGTTTTCCTTCCCACTACAACTAAAAAAAAAAAAAAAAAATAGCCTGAGAAATTTTATGTGTCAGCTTTTGAGCATCCAAAGGCAAAATATGCAATCCCTGACAAGCATCTCAGTCCTTAGGCCCTAAGAGAAGTTTTAGGAGGAACCAGGTGTTCCTCTGCTTACGAATCCTGCAAG
Source organism: Cettia cetti (assembly GCA_013401135.1). Lineage (NCBI taxonomy): Eukaryota > Metazoa > Chordata > Aves > Passeriformes > Sylviidae > Cettia > Cettia cetti. The sequence continues at coordinate 5,784 of VZUI01045013.1, forward strand.
GGGACCCTTTCTGGTATATTGCCTACAAAGTCAGTCTCCACACACAATATTTGATTGTGCTATTGTGGTACCAAACAGCCCAATAACCACTTCATTCTTTGTTAAAGTGGTGTCTCAGTTTGAAAGACAGGTATCTGCTAAGGAGGGGGCAGTACCACCTTAGGACATGTAGAATTCAAATCCCTTCCCTCCAAATTATCATAATTTAGGAAATTAAAGGGGCTTTCAGGCAGTTATGGGGATAGGGATAAGAGCTCTTTACTAGTATTTATAACAATGCAAACAAACAATAACAATTACAGCAATAATACTAAACAGAACCAGGCAAGACCTTGAGGGGCTTTATTCTCACAAAGTTCAGGGCAGTCTGATCCAGGCTGGAACGGTGGAAGGATTCTGGGCTGGTGGGTGAGAGCAGAAAGCTCTGCAGTTGTAGCTGGAGCTGCAGGGATGTCTCAGCAGGGGAGGAGACACAGTGCCGCAAAGCAGTGCCGAAGGAATGGCGGCAGCAGGCAAGGTCGGCCCCACAGGGCAGGAGAAGATGGACTCAGCTGTTCTGGAGCTCAGGAGCCAATGATGGTAGACTTTATCAGGATTGCAGCCAGTGAAGACAAAGGAGAATCCTCCCGCAGCAGCAGCCAGACCTGCCCTCTCCAATGCCAGGAGCAAGAGAGAGCAACTGCCCCCCACCCTGTCCTTTCCCTGCCTTGGTCAAGCACCCATAAGCACCCAGCAATTAGTTCCCTAGCAACCCACTGGGAAAAAATTCCACAAGCAAAAAGGAAACAAATCCAACCCCCAACAAGTGGTGCAACTCTTTTTTTCAGCCTAATAGAAAGGTTGTGCATTATCCAGTTAAATGTTTTTGCACAGAGGCAGACCAGAGACTTGCTACAATAAAAGAACATTTCCCTTACTATTTCAGCAGCACTATGTTTATCACACATGGCACTGGTAATGCTGATTTTTTGCTCATTCCTTGCAATCAGAGGAAAGATGAAGGGTATCCCAGACTCAGCTTGTCATGGCCTGTCAGCTCCATGAAGATCGTCAATCTTACTCATGGTTGATAACCAGCCCAGATCTGCTCCCCCATTCTCCCTAACTTTTGTCAGAAATACTCTGGTGTTCTGACTCTCATACCATCTGCTTTTTCAAAAAAAGCTGTTGTTTCATACTCCAGCTATGTACAGTTTGGATTTCTCAGCAGAGAAGTGTAAATGGAAGCGTAGTACTCACTTGCAAAGCAGGAGAAAAATCATAACACCTTCTGGTCAAGAGGCTAATGATTTCCATAGTGTTTTTCCATGAAAGGCATAGGATGTTATAAATGAACCAGCCAATTTAATAATTAAAAGAGAATTTATTAAAATTGACAAAGTATAAATTTGAAGAAGCCACAAGCAAAACAGTGCCAAACCAGGCGATCAGTACTGGGTGAACCCAATTCAGACTCTATCGTTCCGAATCCTCATGGTTTCATTATCTTCTTAATCCCTTTTTAATACATCCTTAATATTTAGGCTTTAAATATACTGTCTTACTAGTTGGACTACAGAGGTTTACACCTTTACTAAGGAAGTGGGGGTTTTGCCTAATTAAATATTTCATCCTATAAGACAGAACTATTGTTTGACTCTAGTACATTTGACTAAAATCACTGGAGTCAGGTTAGGCAATGATTGCTGCATTTGTTATGTGACGAATGGAACATCACATAAAATATGAATTGTCTGGAAAAGATTCAAGGATAAATCACAGCTAGGAGCTGATATTGTGTATGAGTGTTCATTTAAAAATAAAGGAGAGGGAAAGGAGAGGGAGCGGGAGAAGAAGGAGAAGGAGAAGAGAAGGAGAAGATGTATAGATATATGCATATATGTATTCTTGCAGCTCACCAGTCCATTCTTTGGCTGCTCTTCAAGGCAAAGAACAAATACATGTGGCTGTCTAAATTTATTCTTATTCTGAGCTCACAGAGTTAAAGTTTAAGACAGATATGTGTTTCTAAAGTTTAACATTTCCTTATCATTATTAGCTTTCAGTATAATTCTTGATGTTTCTGAGATTCATATAAATGCTGAAGGTCTTTTTTAATGTTAAACTAAAATTTTAGCTTCAGTGAATCCATTTGGAATATTTTATACAGATAAATGACAATAAGGGAGTCCTGCAGATTAAAAAATTATTTTCTTCTATTTATGAGTACAGATTTTAAAGCCAGAAGGGGCCATTATAATCTTCTAAACTTTCTGTGATTATGAAGACCATAGTGATTTTGCACAGCTTCTTTTTTGAATAATAGAATCTTTTAAATCACTCTTAATTAAAAAAATCTCCAGGGATAAAGAATACACCATACTTTCTATTTCTAGAGTTATGAATTTCAGTGCACTTTTCATTATTCACTCAGTATTTTAAATGCAGTAATTGTGCTCCACATTTATATGTCTGCTTCATATGGTACAAAGGACTGCTTCCTTCCTCTGCCTTGTATAGTAAGAAATCCCTAAGAAGGTCTTGTCTACCAAACACAAAACTAAAGTTTCATTTTTTTACATTCCAAAGTTAAAGTTCCAGATTAATAAAATATTTACACATTTTTATTGAATCACAGCCTTTGTGTTTGCTTGAATTCAACTTTGCTGTTGATTCTGTTAGGATTTATCTTTGGGTATTTCTTTGTTTATCTTTTGACTTTTCCAAGTCAAAGGGAACATGACCTTAAAAGCATTAATTTTAGTGTGCAAAAAATAACTTCAGAATTTCATAAATAAAATCAAGAATTTTCCATGTATTAACTGGAAAATTAATGATTGCCATATCTCTAAATACTGTGTATTTCCATCTTATCTGACTCTCTAGAATATATTAGGAGAAAATACCCAGGCAAAAATATGCAAATTTCTAGTACACAAGCAAAGTTTTCAAGAACAGAAAATCATTGAAAAAATCTCAGCCTCAGGGAAGAAGTCTCAGCACATTTCCATCGTTTTACAGGTGTTACCTGCATTTATTATCTGTGATGATGACACGTTTCTCACTTCTATGCATCTTTTAATAAAACAGTTGATGTTCATTAAAAGAATAAAAAGGTAAAAGTAGATATAGATAAGATAACTGCAAGTTTAAGCTCTACTTCCAGTCCAGACTAAGTTCGTCATGTTGACATAATAAAATTTCAAGGAGAAAAGGTGGACTGTGATGCAAATGTCCTTATAATATAAATCTGATCCCAGATTATATTCAGCTTTTGAAAGTCTATTTTCTAGCTTCAGATGTCATAATACAGGAATAATCTGATAAACACATAGGATTCTTTTACTTTAAAAATAGCATCTGAATTTTTAATTCAGTCATATTATTTAAAGTCAAATTAAAGTTTAGTCTTTATGCAGCTTTATACTCAAAACCTAGCTAAAATATACTAAAACAGCTTTGGAATTGTAAATACTATTCCTTCAAGCACAATCTAATTTTCCATAGCTCTTATTCTTAAAATATTCTAAGATGACCTATTCTTAGAATATTCTAAGTGCAAGGATGACCTGTTATCATGTGTTTAAGCCCCAGAAATATGAATAGAATGTCTAATTTGTCATCTGATCACGGGCATGTCAATGGCCCAGTGTTAGGTTCAGTGTTGCTGATGGGATTGTCCGTTAAGTTATAAGACACAGCTTTCTCCTGCTGGCTGTGGACTGCTCAGCTGTGTTCAGTGCTGTGCATTTTCCTTGGTAACCTCAACAAACCACAGCCCATGTGCTGGCAAGCTGTCTCTATTACACTTCTGGTGACATCTCTCTAACATGCCAGCTTCATGGCACTTCCTTGACTACAAGGATAAGGGCAAACAAGACAGGAGAGTGGAGCTGCCACTGTCTTGACTTCAGAAATCAAGATAGGTTCTGTTTTTTGAGAGGTGGTTGGTATAGTGTTTGTGTTTGGGTTTTTGGTTGGTGGGAGATCCTTTGGGTTTGTTTTTTTTTGTTTGTTTTTTTTTTTTTTTTTTGAGAGGAGGTATGTTTTGAGTTGTTTGCGGGTTTTTTGAGAAAATGGTATTTCCAAATTATAGTTTTCTGAAATTTGTAACTGGGAATTGATCCGAATCTAGAAAAAAAAAGCCTGAACTATCAAATGGTCTTTTTCCTTCCTGTAGCTGAAAAACTAGGCTTTTTATATATAAGGTTTGATTGCTGATGACAAATCAGTCATTATGGTAATACTTCAGACACAACTAAAACAATAAGGGGGAAAACAAATAGAAAAGTAAGAAGCCTTTCTATAAGCAAACAACTTATTTTTTGTTTTATTTCCTCTTGAAGAAGGTACTTTGTGGATTAATCTGACAGCAGCTAGAGTTAAGATGCCATATAAACATAAACATGAAATATTTTCTTAAGGTTTTAAAAGGAATTCAATCTAATTGTTCTTGAAATTTATTACCTATTGGATTTGCATTCTGACTCCAAATGAACAACTTATTTTTAATTCATTGGATTCATCTATGCTTTTCTATTTTTAATGTGAAGGGTGGAAGAGAAAATATTCAGTACAAGCAGATGCCAGTTTTAATATAATGTTCTCCTACTTTGGGGACTTCACTAGCTGTGTGGGTTGCCCAGTAATGCCACTCAGACTTTATAATTGACAGTAAATAATGCTCTTGCAGTCATCTACTTCCATTTGCTAAAGGAAGGCAAGCCATAATAAAACCAAGTCAATTTGAAGTACTAGAAAACAAATGAAATAATTTAGATATATCAAATTACTGTTCAGGAGCAAAACTGAAACCCCTTAATAGGTATGGATGAGAGAAAGCTGATTTTTGAAGTTCATATATTTCTTAGCATAGAGATCTAAACATTAATTATAGCATGGAGACCAAAAGTTCAAGAAGAATGAAAAGTTCATGAAAAGGTGATAAAAAAATCAAATACAGAGGCAGTGGAGCCTGTTCAGCACCAGAGGAATCCACTTCTCTGGACAGCCTTATCCTCAGCACTCTCACAATAAAGAATTTCTTCCTAACATCTATTCATTTTTTAGCTTAAAATCATTCTGCCTTATCCTTAGTAGTATCTGCCTATGTAAAAAGTCTCTCCTTTTTTATATTTAGTGGAAGGCCAAAGTGAGGCGTCCCCAGAGCCTTCTGTTCTCCACAGTGAGGAACCACAGCTTTCTCAGTTTCTGTTTATAGGATAGGTGCTCCAGCCCTCTGACCACCTTTATGACCCTCCTCTGGACCCTCTCCAACAGGTCTAACAGAAATAAGGGGCTCAGAAGAAGCAGGTGACATCCATCCTCCTGCATCATTACAACACAGTGTGCTTTGGCACCAAAGATATGACTCAGCCTGAGCTGTCTCACACCATAGCAAAAATATCTGGCATTCAGATAAGTACTACCTGAAAACATGTTAGAATCATCAAAGACTCATAGAATTGTTTAGGTTGCAAAGAACTACAATATCATAGAGTCTAACTGTAAACTCAGCATTTCAAAGTCCACCAGGAAACCATGTCCCTAAGCACCAGGTCTATACGCATCTTTTAAATTCCTCCAGGGATTGGGATTACACCACCTCCCTGGGCAGCTTGTTACAGTGTTTGAAATATGGGAATCTGCACAAATTTTCTCTGGGATTCAGAAGTTCAAATCCAAATCTGTAAGCCAGACCTGCCAGACTCAACTTTTCTACAATTCCTCAAGCATCAAGAGGAGAAGTATAAACCAGTAAAGTACTTTTGACACTTGTAGGCAAGTCTTTATGTTTTTTGGTTTTTTTTTTTTCTAATCTATTCTGTGCTTCTGAATGTTAAAGGTGATAGATATGTAGTTACTGGAATACATTAACTTTAAAAAAAGCTAACAAGAGGTTAATGAGGCTTAGTCTATTTTCTAAATATAGTGAGGGCCTTGTACCAGAACCTCTTGGGATTCTTCCCTCTTTCCAAAAGGAACATTTTTATTGGGTAGAGTAGATTCAGTAGATGCCATTTTTTAATAATGGCATGATTTTTCCTTCCTTGCTGTGGTACAGTGTCATTAGCCTCTGTAAATCTACCCTCTGATGTAAGCTGATAACATAAATGAATAATGGACGAAGTCATTTTTGGGGACGTAGTGATGATATCTCCTTTTAGCTGCATTTGTTTCAAATGAGTACATCTAATAATTTAGGAACAGAAAAACATTAAAAATATATAAAAATGAGGTTAGAGTTAGGGTTAGAGTTATAGATAGGGTAAGATTTAGGGTTAGAGTTAGGGTTAGGGTTTGGGTTAGGGTTTAGGTTGGGTCAGGGTTTGGTTTAGGGTTCAAATTAGGTTTAGGATTAGGTTTAGGCTTAGGTTTAGAGTTCCATTGGGGTTAGGGATTGGTTGAGGTATATTTTGTCTGGTAACAACACTGGTAAATTTTCATTTTATCTTGAAATTTAACCATAAACAGTTTTCACCTAGCAATTGTGCTATTTATTTAGTCAGAAAATCTTATAGAAAAATATCTTGAAGTTTCTATTTTATTTATTGTTCTATAGAAACAGGTATTTTTTGCCCTTTTATTTCTTAAAGGCCTTCATACTTCTAAGTGTTATAATCTTAGTAAAGATTATGATGTTGATAATTATGACTGTATTATGTTTTTTCATCTATGTTTTTATTCTTTTTGTGTAAAGCCTTACACATACTGCCATTCTGTTATTAAACTTGTAGTATGACAACAAAGACAATCTACTGTCCAAGGCTTTGTGCTAATGATTAGGTATATTAATCTATGACATAGCACTACTACTTTATTATAATAAAGCAAGTACAGTTGAAAAACTACCAAGGCGGTCGCTTGAAGGTAAAAACACACACCACCATGAGAGATTTTACATAAAGGAACAATGGACATAAAGAAATTAGGGAACAATCCAAATAATCAGCAAATCTGTCATTCCTAAGCAGTTTGAATTAACCCATCCAATTTACACAATACACTAGTCTCACTTTATCTCATTGCAATTATCACAATCTTACTGATGCTCTTGTGTGCTACAGGAAATAGCAATCTTCAGTGTTGCCTTGTGTCTTGCTAAACAAGCAAATTATATCGATTGTCATCTTAATGGAAAATACCAACACAAAATCCTTAAGGTCTTTTATCTTGTGAAAAGAGGGGAGAAATGCTCTAAAAAGTCCTTTTTGTTTTGCTTTTCTGTTGAGAAACAATATTTTACAATAAAATTTAAAAACCCCTCACAACATGCTTTGCACTTCTGTAATTCAATCTTCTTTCCAACACGAAGAAAATAAATAGTCTTACATTAGCCATTATTTAGATAGGAGATTGAAAAAAATAAACAGTCTTTACATGGTAGTGACAAGTTTTGCTCTAGTCATAATTATACAATATACTTTTTTTCTCTTGCAAAATCAAGACAACTATAACATTTCATAAGCTTGTTTGTTGCAGCAATCAGTGTCTTAAGTATTTGATAAGAAATTATTTTTTTAATTCTTTGTCAGACATTCAGGTATCTTCAATATCCTTACAAGGAGAAGCAGAGGGACATGTACTGATCTCTTTTCTCTTGTGACCAGTGACAGGACATGAGGAAACAGCATGAAGCTGAGTCAGGGGAGATTTAGGTTGGATATCAGGAAAAGGTTTCTCAGAGGGTGGCTGGGCACTAAAACAGGCTCCTCAGACAAGGGATCACAGCACCAAGCCTTACAGAGTTCAAAAAAGCATATGGACAATGCTCTTAAGCAGCACATGGTGTGATTCTTGGGGTATCCTGCAGAGCACCAATTTGACTCAATGATCGTGATGGGTCTCTTCCAACTCACCCTATTCTATGATTCTAAATGATTCTTTTTCCACATGAAGTTTTCCTAACTATGACTTTTCACATTTCATAAGTTGTGAGATTCAGAACATTAGAATTGCATCTCTTTGGAAAGGCAATCCTGAATGAGCAATAGATGTAAAAATTCTTAATATCATGGGTAGGAAGCCTGTGGTGGTGCATTTTACCAACCATCACCTAAGGCCACACTGATGTGAGAGACGCTTATTAGGCCTCAGCCTTGATGACCAGCATCTGGGCTAAGCTTCTCCTGATCTTAGCAGAAACACTGTTTGCTCCCAGATACTAGTGCTGTCTAACTAGCTCCTCTTTTTTTAATGAACGGCCTTGGAAACTTATTTTTCTTTCCTGAATAAACAAATCAAGTGGAATAATATTTTTGTTATCAAACCTTCAGAGAAAGTTAGTTAGACTTGGATTGTGGCCAGCATTGAAAATTAATATGACTGAAGTACATTCTCTAGCAACCCTGTAAGCGATGATCCAAAGTGAAACCCTTGGAGCTGTCCTGGACCACAGCAGGCAAACAGCATTCTCCCTCTGAGTGGGACCTCTCAGAGCCAGCAAACTCTCAAGTTGGTTGTACTCAAAAAAATCACCAAATGACTGTGATGGATTTTAGGCTGATATTCCCAACTCCTCAAGGCTCCACCTTCCACCCACTGAGAAGCCATAAAGGCATCTGAAGTGTGAACTTCACTGAATTCAAGGAGAAATTCTCATAGGTATGTGTCTTGTACAGACTCCTGTCAGTGTTCATGCGAGTGTGAATATGCTATAGCAAATGTGCCATGAGTGTTTTTCTCCTGGATTAAGTTCACACTCGTAGTTAAGTCAGGTCTGTAAATGAGTTGCTACCACAATAAAATAAATTCTGTATAAATCTTTTTCTAAACTGCTTAGCTTCAGTTTTCACTTAAGTATTTTTAAGTTTAAGTGCTGCTAAGTGTTATTGGGCCTTCTGTTAGGCATAAACTTTTAGTCAAGTCCAAGCTCAGTTTAGCTCAATGCTCTACTCTGACTCAACAGGGGGTCTTCTGTATTCCTTTTTATTCTTAACCTTCCCTATCATTTTCTCTTCCTTCCTTGTCCTCCCAGCCTCCACATAGACAGTTTGGGTTTTTTTTCAGTTTGGGTTCATTGTTTTTGGATTTTAGTTTGCTTTTCTCTGTTTGCTTTTCTTTTGTGTGCTTTAATCATCTAGTAAGTAATAGAATGAACCTTGCTGATAAAATTTGTCATGCTTTCATTTTTATATTAAACTTTGCCAGTGATTCTTAAAGTGACCTTAAAACACACATTGGTGAAAAATCTAAGGCAAGGGAAAAATGCACCATGGTCTTTCACAGATTGCAATAGAACTGTCAGATCAGTGTGCTCAGACCCCTTTCACTTTCTTCTCCTTACTGTTTATTTTACTATTTTTCAGAACTCATAGGCTGAAAAAAAAAAAAAAAAAAAAAAAAAGAGAAAAGTATTTCAGTCTGTTTTACACAGGTCAGACTAGAATGCCTTACTTTTTTAACTTTTTTAATGAAAACACAAACAAAGGAGAAAAACAACTACCTAATGCCATAAACTAAACTAGATTTTTTTTTTTCAAATAATTGTTTTAGTCCTATTTACCTGACTCATATTACTTTTTTCTCATTTTAGGCTGACCTGGGCTTGAAATTCCTGGCAACAGAATATATATAAAAAAAACAACAAACCAACTTGACTTAAAAGATGGCAAGACTCTGTGCTATTTATTTTCACTTCTGGCAAGGCAGAAGAGAACAGTGAGCTGTCAGGTAAAATCAAATACAAATAAATTACTTAAAATCTCATTTTTCTACCTGGAAAAACCAAAGGAGAATAACAAACACATATTTCTTGTTTAGGAGGTTACAATGCCCCACCCTCACCACTATTGCACAATGAAAAAAAAAGAAGGCAACATATTGCTATCTAGACTTGCAACTAGACTTGCTTAGTGTCTCAGTTGATTTCAGTCTTCCTGTCATAGTTTCACAGTCAATTTAACCTGGCATAAACTGGCAGTGAGGCCAAATAAACCTTTCCCACTGACCTCTTCTTCATTCTTGTTTGCTCTGGCTTCTTTTGATGAGCTGTAAGTTATTGAGGCCATTGCACACATGGGAGTTGGAAAAGTTTGTATGGATTCTTGTGCTGCCCTGAGACCAGGAACAAGCAGTCAGGAGTGGGCTTGCAGTCAGGGATCAGAGATGCTAACAGCTAAAATGACAGAAACTCTCCTCATAGGTACTTCTGTACAGGCTTGTACAGTACTAGAAGCTGCAGAGCTGTGTCTTGTGGTCATGCTAATAATCCTTTCTGGTAAAGACAATTGTTACAGGCCGCTGGCATCAGACTACCTCACACAGCTACAATTGCCACATGGAGATAAAGAGAGCTTTTTAAAAGAAGTATGATTATTCTTTATCAGGAGACAGGAAACAGTATGAAACTCTTGTCTACAATTGAAGGTAAGATTGGAGTGAATGGGCATTGGTAAGTTTGGTTTAATACAGTCATGGGAGTTTTTGTGTCATCTTCCCATCAAAAATTGTGAGTCTATAAGCCTGTTTCTGATTTGAAAGTTGTTCAGTTTACAGAAACTGTAACTGTAACTATTTACAATTTGGTTGCCGAAAACTTCTTCAGAAGGTTTTCTCCACTTCTCTGTTCCCAAAATCCACTAGTTTTTGGCTGCCAGCACAAAAGTATTCAGCTAATAGCCAGGAAAATAAATGCTGCAAGCATAATAAAACTGTAAATAATTAAATAAAAGGGGAAGATTTAAATAACTATTTAATAAAATAAGGAACACACAAAACTAGTCCTTTCATCAGATTTGAGTATAGGAGCAACATTAAACTAAGTGCTTGGTGCAAATAAACAAATTACTCCTATGATCTTCTGAACAAATATCCTCCTAAGAAAGTATAGATTTTTTGTTAAGATACTGACAGATACAAAAAAGCCCATGTTAGAAAAGAGCAACTGGTACTCACCAAAAGGAGACCAAGCAAACAGACACCCTCTTGTTGTTAATGTACTTAGTACAATTTTGTTGAGACTACCCGAGGCTGTGAAATAGAAAATCCTAACTACTGCAAAGAGGCTCCTCATGAGTCTCCATGACTTTCTGGAAGGTAGAAAAGATAGTCTTGACAAAGAGGGACATACAGGGGTTTCTTGAAAGATAGATAGCCACCTAGATACAGTGAGATTAACACAATAGAGACTTTTATCCAGATAGTAAGCTGCATGTGACATCTAATGATGTTTTGGCACTTTTTTCTGAATTTTCAAATACACTTTCATGAAGGTACTTTTTGCATGCTGTGTTTAAAATGACCTAGATTTACTTTTGAGAATGAGAAAATGAGGAACAGGATAGTCTTTGAGCTACAGTAGTCCAAAACATGCACCTAAACAAGATCTTTCTTATCGAGCTTCCAGACTGTCAGTGGGAGAAAGCTTAGAAAAAAATTGTCAGTATGAGAAAGGCAAAATGGAACAGAAGTACAAAGAGATTGCTGAAATTGGCTGTATGTGCTCCTGAGAGAATGCTCCTTTGGAGAAGAGCAATACTGCACAGAGACCTGCCTTAATGATTACACAGAGTGAATTCACAGTGTGTCAATTTGCCCACAGCACCCTGTGCAGAGCAGTAAAATTCTCCCTTCCCTGTGAAATTCATGCATCAACCTTCAGCACAAGCAAGTATTATGCTGTTCCTTGGTAACACTGGGACACTCTAGATCTTGCCACCTGATGTTAGCATCTCTTAAGGGAAACTTTCAGGTCCATCTCCACAGTTTTGCTGTTCTGTTCAAACCCGTTTTGCATCACAAAGAAAGAACAGAAATTTTGAAAAAAAGTATCTGGAGTATACAGTGGGGAAAAGCTAAATTCCAAGGAACTTCTGATGACCTGATAACAGAAAGACATACGATAATTTTTTCTCACACTTGGCTTTTATTAAACTTAGTAAATTACATCCAGAGGGAAGAATGTTGGGGAAAATACTGTGCCTCCAGCTCGTGCCTTTTATCTTATCTAAAGTTAATAAGAAAAAACAATTACTAGAGACTGGAGAGTGTGAAATCAGATTTAGAATGAAGTCAGGGTACTTTGTACGAGCTTTCCCTGAACAGTAAGTAAAGAGGTATTTCTAGCAAAAGTGCTTTCATAGAAAGATCATCAGATCATCTATTAAAAAGCAACCTATCTCTGTAGAACAACTCCTTGAAACACAGGCATTTTAGAGCAGGAAACATGGAACTAAAATAGACCATCAATAAAAGTGTTGCATAAGGAAAATTGTTTCCCTTTGGATGAACAGAAAGGTTTAAAAATTCCATGCTTCTGTCTTTTTCATTGATTTAATATTTGCATTTCCAGAAGCCACCTGATTCATTAGTGTGCTGTGATTTCATACCACCAAAGAAGAACTGTCAATAGAACATGCATGTTTTTTCAAAGGTGGTGGTCATCGTGAGGACACTAGAGTCCGTTCCCCTCTGAACTCTGTAATATCAGTAAAATTCTCCTGAGTGATGCTTCTTGGCTGCGCTGGAGTGGCAATTTACCAACAATCAGGAGCACCCTGAGGGAGGATACAGGAGAGCATGAAAGAAGAAGAACCTGTATTTGTACTCTGACTGTGGGTGGGAAGAAGGCAAATCCCCACCAGCTAAAAGGCGTTAGGGCAGTTTCTATTCAAATGTGTGTCATAGGATGTACTTAATAACAAATTAATACTCGTGGACTAAATACATTGAAAGCTGTAGGCATTTCAAAGACAATTCTTGTAAGATAGTTTACTTATTGTTTTGGGCTTTTTTCAACTGAGGTAAAAGTTTTTTAGTTTCTGAGTAAGTATTTTTTCAACAGGTGTCAAAGACAAGCACTTTTTCCATTGTAACTTTGAGAAAGTTATTCACTCATGCTTTTTTATAGCTAATATTTATAAAAAAAGCAGACAAATTAAATAAGTACTACCTTTAGTAACTGAATGAAAGTAAATAAAAATATTTTGAAATATGATTCTTTGATTTGCACAGCAGTTAAACAGCTTCAGAAAAAAGTGAGGATTGTTAGCCAAGCTCTAACTCTGAGAAGCTTGGGACAGTCCACCTGTGCTTGATTACACACTTCAGGACACAAATATAGAAATACACGTAGAAGTGTCATTGGATACTCATGTTTCTACCTAACAGAAAAGAAACATTTCAGTAAAGGAATTGAGACCCACAGAGATAACTCACAAAGCAGACACAATTCTTAATTTTTTTTCTGATCTTTAGTAGAATTTGAACCTTCCCAGCTTAGAAACAGAACTGTATACATAAGAAAAAATTGAATTATTATCATTAGTCATACTTATCACATGACAATCTCTAAACAGACAAGAATCAAATTAACAGAAAATTGGAATTGTCTGTCAGTTTAAGACTACATATTTCTATATCATTAAGAAAAACTATGCAACTAAATCTCCACATTAGCAACAGAGATCTAACTGTAGTGTTAATACATCTAGCAATTAATCATCTTGAAATAAATTAATGAGCTGCCAACAAAAATAATTTATATAAGGTAATGCAAAATACCTTTGCAAGACTGCCAGATTTGTGCAAGTTCTCATGACATTAGACATGATAATCAGTTTCTGGGCTGAAATTGTTTGGCAAAACAAAACTTAAAACTACTAAAAACACTTTGTAAGCCTTCTTAGGAATAATAACTGAGGTATGAAGTAAACACAGTTATTTTTCCTTTCTCTTGTTTTATTTGTTTTGTATAAGAGGAAGCAGAAGAAACACAAATACCTCAAATTCCACTCATAACTATATCATCACTAATCATAACAAAGAAAAACAAATTCTAATTCAAATTAGTATTTATCTGGGATAGTAAAATAGTGGAAGTAACCAGTAGAGCCTAAGCACTAGTGAGTTTTGTTCCTATATACATCTAGAAAACAAACTGAATCGAAGAGGAATGCAGTAGGAAATACATTATAAATAATTTCAGAAATTCTCAACATTCTTAACTAGTTAAGAAAAAAAAAGAAAAAAAAAAGTACAATTTAAAACCTGTAAACCTCCAAAGCCACACCGCACAAATCAAAATCTTGGATCAAAGTCATTTTATGTTAACATGAAAGGAATTTTTCTCTAAAAATTACTCCGAACATAAGGCAGAGTTTGCATTCACTGAAATACACAAATAAAACCAGTTTGAACCATCATGACATAGAAGTCCAGAAGGGAAGCAGGTGAGAAATGCATGAAAAAAAGTACAACAGCCCAAGTTATCAAGATAATATATATCTGTGCCTAGCAAACACAAATCATTTTGAAAGCACAGAGTAGATATTAGAGAACACTTGAAGTTTAGGTGACAAAACAAAAAGTGTTCTATAGTAATGCACTCCCATTCCTGACTGGGCATTTCTATATTAAGAAGTTTTACTGGAAAGTTCTATCTTTTTCTCTTTGTAATTGGCTCAGTGCCAGGAGAGAAGAAACTGTTGGACCTTGTCGCTGTTCATCAAAACTTGTACCCCTTCCTATTGGCAGAGTTCTAACAGACCTTTCCTCGACCATCGACTAGAAAAGGGGACAGAACAAAGGAACCAACGACATTCTCGAGGTGTTGTAGCAGGTGAAGGATCTATCCTTTCACTGTGCTCGGCTTTTGTCTTTTATTTTGTACTATTACAGTTATTTTATTAAACTGTTTTAATTTTTCAAGACACTCTTGACCATGCTGTCTCGCTGATTATTATTCAGCCAACTCTCAAGGGCTGGACCCTCAGAGCTTATGGGGCTTCCCTCCCCATAGCATTCTGTGTTTGTATCTGTAGAAAGACATGGTTAGCAAAAGTGTCTTATATAAAAAAATAGGTATAGAAGAAATGATTTTTTCATAACACTTTTAACTTGGGCAGAGATACTCAGATTCCTTTTTTCTTTGGGCAACAAGCACTTTTCAAGTACTTATTAAACACACTGATGATTAAATTATTTCTTTCACAAGATGACACCACAAATTATGTACAGTCATCCCATATCATCCCGGTTGCATGTGCACGTAATTATTTTCTAAAATTTTCTTGAAAATATTTTACTTCTGTAATTTTTTTCATGGCAAGGTTTTTGTAGCAGGGATGGCTACAAGCTGACCTCTCTGAGAAACTGCCAGAAGCTTCTCCCATGTCTGATTGTTCCAATGCAATCCAATCCAAGACAGATTCACTTCTGGCCAAGGCTGAGATTGTCTGCGACAGTGGTGGCACATCAAAGATAACACAGCTAAAAGGGGAAAAGAAAGACCCACACACCAGGAATTGCAGAAAAGAGGAGTGAGAATATGTGAAAGAAACAACAGATACCAAGGTCAGTGAAGAAGGAGAGGGAGGAGGTGCTCCAGGTGCCAGAGCACAGATTCTCCTGCAAGCTGTGATGAAGGTCATTGTGAAAGGTCCAGTCAAGTTTTTTACCTGTATCTGTGAACACCATGATTGTCATTGTTTTATCCAGGTGCTGAGGAATGCTGGACTTCACAGGCATTCTTAAGTCTGTTGAAAGCCTGTGCAATGTATACATACACCAGCAGACTTCATTAGACATAGCTTCTTTAATGATGTGGAAAAGTAGCTATCTTATACATTTGAACCAAAACAAGAAAATAAAATTATGTAAGATACATAGTGAAAATAATGGAGTTTCTCAAAGATTTGGACAAGCATAACAAGCAAATAATTGGGAGAAAAACAAAAGGTTGTAAATCTATGAGTTTGGGAACTCTCACATCTGCGATCTCAAAGGGAAGCTTAACTTTCTCTGGCTTCCCCTTTGACATTATTTTTCTGGATTATTAACAGTGGATTATTACCTCTCATCTAACTCCAAATGACTCTGACAAATTAAGTGCTAGGATGTGAAGTACACGCTGAACAATGTTTCAGGTTCTCAAGGACACAAAGTCCTCCATATAGCCTTTTGCGCATGTCATATAAAAGCTGCTCAACCCTATTCTCTTGCCTCAAATAGCTGTAACATCTCCAAATCAGCTAAGGGCTTTCAATAATTGATGGTGACTGTTTACAAACCCTTCTAAAGCTTCTATAGGTATGTCGCTGATGGAAATTTCTTACATCTGTATTATAAACCTGGCTATTTGGTATGAGCAATTAAACAGGCCATCAGTCTGCAACTGCTTCTCAGTAGGTGAATTCAGCCCCTACGTACTTCAGTGTGACAGGAAACCCTCATGCAGAATCACTTATTCTTTCTTAGGTTATATGCAAAATAGAAATAATCATACATAATACTTTCTTCAAATTAGAGGAGAAATACATTGCAATATTTTTGTTGAATGCATTGTGAGTTATTTCGTGGCTGCTGGCAGTTAACTGTAACTTTTAAAGAGATTTTTATGAGCACATCTGGCTTTTGGCCAGATAGGAAAAAAATCTCACTGATAGGAAAAGTGTAGCTCTCATAGAGAAGGCATTTCTGTAAACAGTTGTTTTAAGGCAAATAATAGTAAACAGGAAATTAAAAACCTCTAGAACTTCTATTATAACTGTATTTTTATATATCAAAGTGCAAAATGACACAGTCCTTTTCTATAACTAACATTATCCAGTATAGTCCAAAACAACCTTATGTTCCTAAAGACATTCCAAGATCTAGGATTTTAAACTATTTTTTTTTTGAAACAGGATATTGAATAGTGTTTGGGACTGGAACTTTGCTGTATGAAGCAAAGTAGGACAATGAAGGCTTGATGTAAGAGGTTTTGTAATTCAACACTGCAGAACTGACAAAGTTGATGTAGGCTTGCCTTTCCCATTTGGTTCATAGGAATTTAAAAATTATTTCACTGAAACATTAATACTTGGTTCTTTGGCTATTTCTTTTATAAGTCTTGTTCATAGATATTATGAGAAGTGGAATTACAGGTTTGCACTTCAGTTCTCATATTTGGATGCATTTAGAAACCAATTTATCTTATTTATCTAAATAAATTCACAGAAAAAAAATAATGTAAATTGAGACAGCCAGGATGTACATCTGCTTTGCCTGCTTGATCAAAATTATTTAGATGGGGGACACAAAGGATTTTTTTGGTTTTTTTAATGGCCTAGATGATGATAAACACACAGAAATGTGTGCATACATTTGCATACACACACTTCAAATTAAATGAAAAGGAATTTTTTTCAGAATAAGAGATTATCCTTCCAAAAGCTTTCTGAGCATCTTAAGTGGAACACATAATCATATAACCTTGTAAATAAAACAAGTTTCTTTGACAACATTTATTATATTCGTTACATAAAATTTTAAACTCACGAAAATGCAATGCCTACAATGCATTTTTCCCTGTGGATGGTATTTTAACAATAAATATTCTGTGGAGTAGGATTTCTCTAAAAGGCCACAGAGAAGGGCCTGGTATGACAAAGCATATTTTGAAAGAAATCTCTTTGCTCTTTAAGATTTGATCTACTAACTCTATGTGGAAATAGAATTCCTTCAATTTCTCCTTTTCCCTGAAAAGGGGCATCCTGGCAACTCTTCATATTTTTGTTAAAAATAGAAGTCATGGTCCAGGAATGTGAATTCTATGTGGACAAACCAACTTATGAATACAAAGCTTACATATTTAGTGAAAGAAAGCACTACAAAAAAATCCACAAAGAAATTGAAAATACAGCTGTAGCTGTCACAATAGTATAGCAAATATATTCACTAAACTTTACTGCAATCTTCATAATAATTGCCATTTATCTGATCATAATGAGCAGTACTTGTATAGGTTCCTAAAAGTATCCTTGCATTCTAAAAATCATATTTGATGTCTATAAATGTGTATATGCATATGTATGAATATATTTACATCAACAGAAACAGGAAAAGAGCAATTATCATGTCCTAAATTCAGTATTTCTACTTGAGGCTTCTACGATTCCAAATTTACTTTTTTACAGTTCTTATTTCTCTGTCTACCTTCCTCCTGTTTAGGTACACTTCAACCAGAGCTGAGAGGTACCTAGGAAGTGTAGGGCTAAAGTGTAATTTACCAGGCTCTGAAACATCTTTTAACCCTGTAGTTTTTGGGAAAAACTCAGGTGGATTAATTTTTGTTACAGATAAGAAATTCTTACAGTTTTCGTGGAGAGTACAGACATGGTAGTTTTATATAATCCCTACCTTTTCAAAGTACTTGTTGTATGCAGAAAAAGAAAGAGACATGGAAAGGTTGCAATGCTAGCTTAAAATCATACAAAATTTCTGCAACAGCTACAAGGAGAAAGTTGATCTATTGAAGTCTCACACTGTGAATTGCACACCACTTGTTCAAGGCAAGAATGCATTATTTGACACTAATAGTATTCTTGAAACTGAATATTACTGGCAGTGGGCATTTCCTGAAACTAAATTTGTAATTATATAGTTCAAGTGAATAACTTAGTGAACTAAATCTGAAAAGTCATAACGCAATATTAATATCAACATATACAGCCTAAGTTATGCTAAATTTAATTTCTATGCTTGCTTCATTCTTTCTTTTCTCCTCCTACTTTTATTGATATGAAAGCAAAATATTTGCTGTGGGAAAAAAAGTATTACAACATGAAAGGAAATTGCTACAGATTTGGAAAACTGAAGAGACGTGACTTTTTTCTTTCTTCATTTCTGTAATGCAGTATGATATGCAGTCATGCAGAGATAAGAATACAAAGGTCCCACAGAATTCAGATTCAAAAAGGAAAACTAAATTTGAAAAACACAAAGTGAAGCAGAGCTAAAAATGGTATATCAAAGGTTGAGTCCCATCCCTACCAAAAATAAGTTGTATAAATATTATTTTTGTTTCTTTTAAAATATCTTCATTCTTTCTTGGTTAAATTACTGTGTTATAAAGTGTAAATAAAACACACAGCTCAAACAGTTGAGTTCAGATTCTGATGAACTCCAAGTATTCCACCTGTTGCCGGAGAAAAGAGAAAAAATCATGACTGTTTTCCAACTGGCCATTTACAGTTCACAACAAATAGTGTCAAACAAGCTGTTTCTCATCATCAGAAAGCAGCCTTCAAAAATATAGAGAAGTGGCAGCATAAAAAAGATTTTACAGTTCGCTAATTGCATGGACTGTGATAACATCAAGCTTTTTCACAGGAGCAAAACACATACAGTCCTATATGCACCTTGTTAGAATATATGAAAAAGTGCCAGGTGTTAAACACATTCATCAAGAAAAAGAAGTAAAGTAATTATTTTCTAAAATAGAAAGCATTAACTTTTGGCTACAGAAGACATTCATTAAGACTTTTAAAAATAATCTAGTATGGGGAAAAAGAGGCAATCAACAGGGCTAGTATCTAGAAGTTCTTGCCAAAAATGTTAAAAAATTCTTCTAAGTAATGAGTGTTATACCATCCCAGGAAATCGAATTTTACACAAGTGAGCAGTTAAAAAAAAGATGACAAAAATGTACCCAAATCATGACTAAAATCTAGGCTTTTCAGGTTAGTGTTCTATTTGCTCTTCTATGTCTGTGTTACAAGGCTAGTAATCTGCTACTTTCCTTTTTCAACAACTGGGATACTTTCTTTGGATTTCCTGTGTCAATGCAATTATTTTGCATGAGAACAGTTATTAAAGGCAATGAAATTACTCTGTGCATTATATTCAGAAAGTCACCTCTACTGAGAGAAGGGTTTTATAAAAACAAGGGTTTCCTCTCTTAGCATAAGTGATTGCTTTTTAAAAACAGCAGTTAATTAGAAAGGAAATTGCAAGCACACCTATGTAAAAAGTAATGTCAATAGCACAACTAAAAACAAACCTGACTTGGAACAAGCCCAATTTTGGCAAATAGATTTAATTGCAACTCATTCTGCTTTGTCAGTACTTAGCACCTCTATATTTGGTCAACAGAAAGCATTGATACTGTGTTGTCTTGTATGTAAAACACAAACAGCCTGGGCATTGGTTTACACTATACCAGTCCATGTCTGGTTCCCATAAGAACTCATTATCCTCTAGCAATGAGATAAGACGTTAATCTCGGATAAGCATAGAAGTCATATGAAAACAGAAAATACAAAGGAAAGAAGAATATAAAAAAGTAGTTTTCAAATATTTTTTTCCCAAATTGAATGTTCACTGGAGGCACACATGTCAGCATTCCTAATGCTTATAATGAAGGTGCTTCTCCCTAACAATACCGTGCTCCTACCAGGACATCTGGATATTCTCTTACTTTTTTTCATGGTGTTTCTTAATTTAATAAAAAGGGGTAAGGGAATGGCCTTGTAGCTTCTTGGATCTTCACATTTCAAGAGAAAATAACCTTTACATTGAGGGGGGGGACATCTAAATCAATAAAATTAACTGCACAAGTACTAGCTTTTTCCTAATATTTATCACTAGTATGTTGAAGGATTAGTGAGCAAATCTCTTTTATTTAAGATACAGATTCCTCACTCTTCTCAAACATTTCCTTTGGCCTTTATTAGCACCTTCTCATGAAAAATTTGGTGGACTACTGCATGTTAGAAAGAAATATGAGTGAGAAATCATTTAAAGGAGAGTTCTTCCCTTCTATGTTACTGGTTAGGCACAATTTTAAGTTATTCTTAGTAGTCATATCTGATAAACCAGCTGTATTTTTAACATATATGTTGCTCAAGAAAGAAATTCAAACAAAACTTCTTAAGAATTTCACAACATAAAATAATTTGTAACATTTTCCTTTTATAAACACTTTCATCGTCTGCTTTTAATTTTGGAAAAGCTGCAAAATCAGGCCAATTCAAGAGGTGGGAATTTTTAGAAAACGACATTTTGTGAGAATACTTTTTGAGGAATGCTGCCAATGGAAAAATGCTTAAAAAAGGAAGGTAAAAGGACCTTTTAAAACTAAAGTCAAAAACAAACTTTCATTTTGAACTTTCAGTACAACTTAGACCAAAAACCCATTGATATAATCTGAGAATTCAACACCTATAGCTTGAAGTTGCCATGAATTAGGATCATAAGTTTTTCTTTGACTGAAAATAATTTTTACCTTTGTTTTTCGAAGAGGCAGATACATACATCTCTATGTATGTATCATGACTGTCCAGAAGCTTCTTAGTAATTTGAAACCATTTTGGAAAACACAGAAATTAGTTTGTTGTGTTTCCACCCCTGAAAATAATCAGGTACAAAGATAATTAGGAAGTCCTGAGGAGCCTGTTAAGAGCAAAACAAAGGTAATCTACAGCAATGAATCACATCTGAGAGTGATTAGATAGTGTCACATTCTTTGGAAAGCCTTGAAACGGAAGTTTTTTCAGTGTGATAGAAACTTTGAAACTTCGTCTTTTGGGGTGACTTCCTCCCAGTGCACCTGAGAGAACTGAAGAAGAAAGGATGCTACCGAGTGTTCTACTTAAGAGCACATTTCCATTTCAGAAAGTCAAGAGAGCTTCTCCCTCTAGCTTCCACTCTACTAAAGGAAGGAGAAGAGTCAAGAAAGGATGCATCTATTTATTTTACACCTACTATAATATCTTTCTTTTAGGATGGCAGAAACAGCCCATGGAAGCAGTAGAGGTGAAAGATTTCACAGAAGCCATTAAGTCCAAAACAAGAAAGAGCTTTGTTCTGTTATCACCCCTCTCTGTTGCCACACAAAGTTAACTGAATCTCTTACAGTAGTGATCTAATACAAACATAAGGATCATTTTCCATACAGTCTAAAAGCAAATGCATCAAACTATAATAATATATAGCAGAAATATATGAATTACTAAGTGTCACAGGCTTTAGACTCAGGTTCTTACAGCAGTCCCTAATATTTCTTTTTAAACATGTATCTTTTCTGTCACAGCTACATAAACTATTCATATAACAAAGTGACAATATTTAAAGTGATATAAAAAGTTTAAAAAACAGAAAACAACATATGACCAAACTTACCATCGTCTAAATCTAACTTTCTGTTTTATCTGATTGTTTATTCCTCTGATCACATTAAAAGAATTAAATTTCTCAAAATGTCTATGGAGCTTGTGTAGTCGTGTGTAAGACTATCTTCAGTGCATTGACAATTTACTTCAAGTCAGTTTCCCTAAGACTCTTAAGCTGTGTGATAGAGAACCCCTTGTGATTTAACCCCATCTGGCAACTTAGCACCATGCAGCTTCTCACTCACCCCTCTGACAAAGCAGGGAGAATACTGGAGGAAAAAAAAATGTAGCAAAACCCATGGGTTGAGATAACAACAGTTTAATAATTGAAACAAAATAAAATAGAACAAGAATAACATAAGAACAATGAAAATAAGAGAGGGAAAGAGAAATAAAATCCAAGAGAAACAAGGAATTGCTCATGCCCCCAGTCAGTGGACTGATGCTCAACCAGTTCCTCAGCAGCAGTTGGCATCTGCTGGCCAATTCTCCCCAATTTATATGATGAGCATGGCATTCTGTGGTATGGAATATCACTTTTGCCAGTTTGGACAGGTTGTCCCGGTTATGTTCCCTTTCAGCTTCTTGTGCATTTCCTTACTTGTAGAGCATGCAACATTGAAAAGTCCTTCACTTAGCGTAAGAATCACTTAGCAACAACCAAAACATTGAGTGTGTTATCAACATTAGTCTCAGTTGAATTCAGAAGACAGCACTGTACCAGCTAGGAGGAAAATTGACTCTATTCCAGCTAAAACAAAGACAGAACGATGTTCTAAAAAATCTTTCAGAGTGCTTGTGTCTGTCTAGTCAAGGCAAGTTCTTCAGTTTTTCAGGTGTTTACAAATAACCTCCTTGTGTTGTTCTTGTATAACATGTTTCTTACAAGCTACAATTTCTGTACAGCAGGCTGTAAAAGTGAAATATGTGAAAAAGAAAAGAACAACAACAACAAAGTAATGGAACTGCATAGTTCTGTAATACCTTCAAGGAACCCAACAAGAAACTATCTGAATATGAGACCAGAAGTGTGGGGTTTTTTCATTTTTCCAAACAGATGTCACAATAAATAATATTGTCACTGTAAATGATCCCTCTGTCAGTTCCAGTGCATGATGTCTCAGCCTGCCTTCAGAGCAGAGGTGGTCCAGCCCTCTGATCCCCTCCAAGATCCTTCTCTGAACTCACTCAAACGTTTATGTTGGGGGCCCCAGTGCTGGATGCTGCACTCCAGGTGGGGGCTAACCAGAGTAGAGCAGAGGGGCAGAATCCTCTCCCTCTTCTTGCTGTCCACACTGTTTTGGATGCAGCCCAGGACACTTTTGGCTTTCTGGGTGTTCTGGGCTGCAAGCACATGTTGCTGGGTCATGTCCAGCTTCTCATACACCAGCACCCCTAAGTTTTTCCTGACAGGGGTGCTCTGGACCTGCTCATTCCCCAGCCTGTGCAGATAGCAATGGTTTGCAGTTTAAACTAAAAAGTAGCATGTTTTCATATCACTGAAAAATGCATCTACATTTGTTTGTCTTTAAAGAAAAAAAAATTAAAAGCAGGTTTTGTTGTTGAGAAGCAGAAATCCCTGTTTTATAATTCTCACTGAATTTGTAAGAGAGGTAGTTTTATTTTAGAACATTTTGGTTGCAATGGAAAGGAGGTATGTAGCTGTTTTGGTTATTATTTCTGGTAGTATAGCAATACAAAAGACTAAAAATACCATTTTAGAAAATTCATGAGGAAAAGAAAGGAAGAGAAAGAAAGGATAAGAGTAGAAAGATCACCACCCTTGGATCCAGCAATGAGGTGTCGGTCAAAGTGATGGTCACAGTCTTGACCATCATGAGTGGAGGAAAGTCCCCAAAACATATAATTTAACAGGTTGATATAAATACATATGCATATATATATATATATATACACATGGGTGGATCCAAGCATATTCCCTGGAGGGTTTTTTTACACTGTCTTTTGCAAAAGACTCTGGATACGTTGCAATGCTGTAGATCATTTCAGACCTCTGGTAGAAGGCCTCAGGAATGAGTCTGTGAGCACCTTGGGGGTCTTTGATGGTTTATGGCCCCTCCTAGGACATGACAGCTGCCTCTCATGTCAGCATAATTGAACCAGTTATGTCTCATCAGAAGGGATGCATACTCTCATGTGAATGACTTGATGTCTGGTGTGAATGTGACCTTCCCAGAGGAGGGGCTGGGTGGTCAGTTTTACAACTGAATTGTGTAAGAGAGGACAGTCAGCACGATCAAAAGCACCATCCTGCCTCCAAAGGATCTACTTCTGATCAACCTTCTCCTTTATCTGGCTCAAAACCCAAAGCCTCCTGTGGTGGGTACTCGCAACCTCTGTCTTATTTGCACCAGAGATTTGGCCACTCTACACCCAAAAATTTACTTTCTCCCCTTTGGAGTTTTTAGTTGTTAACTAAAAAGATAGCCAAAAAAAAATCCTGAAAGAGTAGGTATCTGTACCAGTTTGGCACCTTATATAATGGTGAAAAAACCCCAAATCCTAAATATGACTGAAAATTGCATGGACTTGGAGAGTAAATTAATTTACTGACTTTTTCATGCCCTAGAGCTGTTTCACTTGTTAATGCTGTGGGTAAAAGTAGTAATACATCTAAAAATTTGCATTTTTCCTTAATTCAGTCTGTGCTAGTCATTCCATACAAATAGAAAATCTGATAATTTGATTACTGAACTTTCAACAGCCATTTATCACAGACGACCAGAAGCATGACTACAAAGGGGACAGCAGTAAAACAAAATAATTTTGCCAATTATATTTGACTGGGAGTATCTTAATAATTAAATGGGTCTGTAGTGGATAACAGGACCAAGCATGTTTCGCTGCAGGCAAAAGTTACTTTAATGTTAAGGATGATGAACTGAGGATCTGCTTTAACAAAAATAAAGCCACACTTAAACCAACTTAACTCTAATTTTTTATATTTCAAAGAATATGAACATGATATATTAACTTTCTTGTTGAAGGCTGAGGCCTTCTCTTCATGAGGTGCCACATTTGTACTGAAAAAAAAAAGTAATTTAATAGTTTCCTTCAATAATCACAACATGAAATTTTCTAATCATCCACAGCAGAATGGCAGGTACCTAACCATACATTATTTTTGAAAAATATTCATGACATTAAACAGTATCAGTCTAAAGATTCTTTTCAAGGTATTTAAAAAAGGCAAAAATTATAAAATAAGTTCTTAAAGTTTTATTATCCCTGTTGTTATTACTGCTATTCAAGCGGAGAATGCAAGAAAATGTGTCCACACATTCACACATGAACTGCCAAAAATCTACTTCAACTGTTCAAGGGCTGTCTCATTAACAAGTGTCAACAATAGCCAGATACAGGAAAAATTGCTATTTCAATTGTAACACAAACTTTAAGAATGTCTATTTTATTAGCATTATGATAGCAATTATCTGACAATTATCTGACAAACATGGATCGTTACATCTAGATCGTTACAATCTAGAATAGTGAAAGTCTCCTACACTGATATAAACGATGGAATACTCTTGTTACACAACAGTAGCTAAAATATAAATCAATGATTTTTAACAATATAGGTTACTCATACCTAAATTTCACCCTTCAAAAATGATAAATAAAAGTTGAAAGATGAAATTAAGGAGTAGACTGTCAAGATTAGGTATTTAAACCCAGAAGTATTGTAATTTTGTGTCCCCTTCACCATCCTCAAGTTCGATGCAAAGCATTGGTATGATTTAATAATTGACCCTTAGCTGTCATATCAACATCTATTTCAGTCAAAATGTAGCTGGAGGAGGGATGATATATTTAGTAGTATTAAAAAAAAAGACAGCATTTCAAAAAAATTGACTTACGGGACACTTGGGAGCAGATTTTGCTTTTGAGGGAGAGAAATCTCCTGGAAAGTAGTAACTTGGAAACCTTTGAGACGTGGTTCAACTCTTGGCTTTGAAACTAACACTTCAAATTTTCTCTACAAACTGACTTTTGGGGAATGTACAAAGACCTTTGAGAAATATTCAAGCTCCCGGATAATTTGGAACCAATAGATGTTTTGATATAATGTACAAGTTAGGCATATTAGTGGTCAAACAAGTAAAAATTCTTCTTGTGCACTAGTACATTTCAAGACATTGTTTTTCTCAGCAGCTATTTAACACTTGTGGAGATCTTCTATTGCATTTACTCAGCTACTTAACACTAGGCAGGAGCAAGCATCTATGCTGAATGTTTACCAAGCCAGATCATCCAGTAAATTAAATCTGACACGGAGTCCCCGCCAGCACAGCACCTGCTCCTGCCAAGTGTAGCTCTTTATAAATGTGATGGGTTCAGCCTGGTGCCACCTGTGCAGTTTGGCAGTGCTGCTGATTGCTTCTCACTCAGATCTGCTCACCAGGAGCTCTTACTCACCCCTTGAGAACCCATTGTGCAACAACAGAGTCGGATGGCAGACAAAGATTTACAAAGACAGGACTTGAGGCTAACTTCCAAGAAGACACAAAATGCAGTGTCTGTAAGGCTCCTGAGAAGAGGGGACCAGAGGACAGCAAAGTTGAATCTCTGAGCACCAGAGGTGCTGGCAGCCTTTGTCCCCATGACTCATTGACAACAGAGAGTAGCTGCACTGTCTGAACTGCTGAGCAGTTACCTCCCAGAGACCCATTCTGTGTGCTTGATTCATTTTGTATTTCTAATTCTTAATAGTTCATTTTCTGTTACTGATTTTTGGTAGTTGAGTGGTTTCTTAAGAATCCAGCTTATTCTCAGCTAATAATTGTCTTCTTCCTCCTACTCTGCCCAGCCCCTTCTCTCAGTGTTTAATGAAATTCCCTGGCCTGGGTCTGGTTTTCATTCCCGAAAACACCAACTCTTTTCCTTTAGAAGATTGCGTGTGCAAACAAATCATCTTATTCACTAGACTTCTTCCTGTGACTCCATACTGGGAGCCCAGAATTTAACACAGAAATCCATGTGGTGCTGAGGGTGCACTCCTCTTTGTCATCCTTATTATTAATGGAGATTTTTAATAGGGTTTGATCCAGTATTGGCTCCTGGGGTACACTGCTGGCTCCCAACTAGACTTTGTTATAGCTACTCAGAGCTACTCACAAGTTCTCAATTGACCATCACAGCCTGATCATCCAGCTCATCAGCTTCTCTGTAAGGCTTTTGTGGGAGACAGAATAGAAAACTTTCCTGAAGTCTAGGTAGATAATACTCACTGCTCTCCCTTTTTCTACCAAGACAACCACTTTGTCACATAGGTGTATCAAGTCAGGCAAGAATGTCTTCTCAATAGTGAATAAAAGATGATAGTCCCTATGACCTTGACCTTTGTGTGCCTGGAAATTGCTCCATCACCTTTCTAGGCACTGAGGTGACCAATATATCTATAGACTTGATACATTTTTTTATGCAGTTATACAACCTTTACATTCAGGGAATTGAATGTTTATATTTTAAACTGTAATTTAAATATCACATTTTTAACTCAGATTACACATGCAAAGACTCGGGAAAGCGCACTGAAAAAGGAATTATACTAGGAATCTCTGAAATCAGAGAGCATTTAATGAAAGTTAAGGAGAAACTTGCATCCTAGAAGGAAACAATATAAAATATTTCAATAGAGAGATATCAGTGGTCATTTTGGAATTTATAAAGATCACTTACATTGACTGTTTCATTTAATATAACATGAGCAGAAGCTCATGAATCCATTTTGCCCAGTAATTTCCTAAATATTTACCCTATAAAAATATTTTTGGAACTATTGTTCTGTGTGAATCCAAATTATAATCCTTATCCTTTTTTTTTCTATATTTCAGGTTTTTTACATTTTCTCTATAGGAACTGAGGCAATGTATCACATCCAGCCCTTAACACTCCGATATGAAAGATACATCACCTATTCCTTAAACCATGTAATTAAATTCAGTATTTCTCGTCTCTCTGCCAGTTGGAATACCAATTTGCTTAAGTCATAAAATGAGAAAAATTCGCTTAACAAGGAGCTGTTTAAAAGCGGGCTTATTTATTCAAGGCATACTAAACACTTGACATCTTTCTTAAGTGTTTTTCTTTGCATTTATTATCATAGCCCCAGTCAGACAGTTACTGTCCTCCCTATTGCTCAGCAGTTAACTGTCTCTTACTGGGTGTGGAGATGCTTATGTAAAGCAGCAAGGATATATTCTCCCTTATAATTCTCTGTTCACTTTCATAATATTCCATTAAGTTTTTTTCACAGTACCTACTCCCACATTCATCTTTTAAAATTTTACTTTTTCCAGTCCCACTTTTTAAGAGAAGCTGATTTTCCTCCTCTTTGCTTTCAAGAAATACGAGGGAGTGACTTTACCAATGGCACGGAAACACCCAAGTTCTTCCTTATATACAAGCCCAGGTGTAACCAAAACATGCACATGGGGTTTTCACCTAAACTAGAACATGATCAGACAGAAGGCTGGTGTAAACTGCAACCAGAGATGCAGTGGTGGCCAGCCTATTGCAAGTGGTGTCTTTTGAATGCCATTTGCATACAATTCCAAGAAGTAAACCTGCAGAAAGGCAAATGTTTCACAAATTGCTTATTTCTGCTCTTCAGCAGAGTAGATAATTCGTGTAATCAGACACTGTGGCAACATTTTCTTTCTTCTCATGACACAGTAAGAAACTGAAGACACTTTTCATTGGAAAGCAACAGTAAGTAGAGTTATCAATGGTGCACTCAGAGCTTCAGAGCAAGATTACAATATTGATGAGAGGAACTCTCATTTTCACTCATTAAGGGATTGCACATTTATTATCTCTTATTCTCTTTTTCTTTTAAGAAGAGGAGAAAGAAACAAATATATGTGCCTAAGATTTAAGACTCTGAGGTCAACCTCATAAACAAACATGAGCTTGAACAAATCATGCATCATGAACAAACTTGGAATTTCTCTTGCTGCATCTACTAGCACTGCTGATTCCAACTTTCACAAATATTATTATTCCAGGAAGTGGAGAATCACTTTTATTCAGAGGAGAGATTCACATTTCCCTCTGTCTGTGGCACAAGAAATGGTAGTATTACAGTCTTCCTTGGCAAAGAGTATATTACTTTACTGTTAGCACTCACTTTAATGCAGAGTAGGTTGTTTTAGAAAATTAAATATTTTTTGATATTTCTGCTGCTTGTGTTAATTCACCACTCTTATGATTATTTCGCCTGGAGAGCAGAGACTTTATCACAAAGGTTCTAATTATCTGTCCAGCAGAGCTTCCTCAAACACCAGCAGAAGACCATATGCTTAAGGGCAGCTGTGCACTCCACAAAACAACATGTAGCTTTGTCATCTCCCCCTAGCAGATAGCCTCTGCTCATGATGGTAATAGCAGACATGCTACCTTGACCTAAATGGGGCTTGCACTAGAAAAACCTTATGTTTTATGAATCAGAGGTCTTCAACTCAGTTTCTACAATAATTCCTCCAGAGTTTTTGTGTGCATTGGGATGTTGCTCTGCTGTAACAGATTTATTCAGAGTTCAAATAGAGCAAATGCCCTCAAATATATTTTGAATGAAGAAGAATCTTAATTTTGACTGGAATTACAACCTCAGTCAGAACAAGCTGTCCCCATCCAGACATTGATCCCTCAGGGCTGTTCATTCAAAGAAGTTACAAGACAAAAATATCTGAGTTCTCATGCTGACCTTTCCATCACGCTAAGCAAAATTTTTAGCCACCGACTCCTGTTTGTATCCTAAAGCTACCCTATGTTGGAGCGTAGGTTTATCAGGAAAGCAGTGGAGTCAGGCTGGCCATGGGTGGTGCTGTCTGCATATTCCTGAGCCATCTGACAAACCAATACCATTTCTCCCATTCACTTAGCTGTTTTTTCCCATAACCTTACAGATGGGCATTACTTTGCATTTGCTGGGATTACAGAAAAGATGTTCTCTGTTTACTCAAAGAGAAAGAAATTAGATGAAGATGATTATTTTCCCAGAAAAATACCTGATAATCTGATAAGCAGGAGTTTACAAAATAAACAGAAGTAGGAAAACTACAGTATGATTGTTACATAAATGAATATACTATGCAAGCAAGAATTACAAATAATTATTAGCATCAAAAAAATTCATTGCTGGATGTTTACTATACTAAATATAAAAATCAATCCATACTAATATTTGAACTATACAAAGTGAAACCACTTTAGAAATTTGATTCAACTGTCCATAAATTTAAATTTGTTCTGTGAGATATGAAGACACATACATCAATATTGTGCTTAGAGCTGGAATGGAAATGAAAAAAATCCCACCTCCTTCACTTAGTGAACAGACAGCTGGGACCTTTTAATTTATGCCTTCAGTTCCTAATAAAACAGGCAAATTAATAATTTCTTTAAAATATGGCACACAACCATTATGTTTCATTATAAAATAAATAGAAGGTCTTGAAGTTTTTCTACAGGTTGTCATTATTCAAGACTTCTATCACCTTAAACCTGCCTGCTCAGACATTTTTTTCTTAGAGAGATGCTTGAATCTTCCCATGTGGAGTTTTTTGTAAAAGCACACACATACATATGTCATCAGCAGCAGTTTGATTCTATAGACACTTGAGATGATTGATAACTGAAACAGGACCAACCACAACAGCACCTAAGAAGGCCAATTTAAAAAAAAAACAAAAAACAAAACAACAAAAAACAAAAGCTACCTAAAGAAAAGTAAGTACAGTTCATATGTGTACTGCATTTGGATGAAAGAAAGAACAAATAATCTCTCTCATTTCTAGAGGAGGCAGCATGGAGAAATAATCAGGAAACTAGAATGTAAATAACAACCTTGAAAGGAAATAGCTACCTGGGCAGACCCTAGGACAGTCTTTTTATCACACCCCTTCAAATCCTCAGTTTTCCTCCATCCTCATAGTCACGGTTTAATTGACAAAACTTAGTTAAAATGGTGAGGGGGTGGGAGATCTCTTTTTTTGTTGAATACAAGTTCCCAAGAGGCTAAGGCTAAGTCTACTTTCATAAAAGTTATGACCCAATTATAACACTAGAAATCACAGTACTATACAAGGCCACATATTTTTTATTTTTGTCAGTAACAGATTCTGAGGAATGTTCTGAATTATTTTTTCAATAGATGAAAAATGAAGAAAATATGAAAAAAAGCACATCAAATCATTTTCACTGAGGTCTAGATAACTGTCATGTTTTAAAATATCTTTCTATTACTCAACTAAAATAAATTTGTTGTTTAAAACAACTTTGGAATTTTGAGTGAGGTGTAACAAATCAGAATCTACGTAATAGTTATCTTTACTCATATATTAGAAAATACAAATACATTTTTTAATAGGGAAAACACAAGTATCAATAGCCACAGAAAGATAAAAAGAGTGTGTTCTCAATCACCTCACAAACCATTTCTGTTTCCTGATTAAAGCAAGTATCCACTTTTAGTGTAATATCACCAAGATGTTAATAAAAAAAAAAAAGTTGTGACATCTACCTCATTCAGGTTTTGATGTTATGTCTTCAGAATCTGGAATTAATAACAATTTTTGTGCCTGATGATTACTTCCCCATGGTTTCTTGAAGTAATTGTACAGTGTCAGCGTAATCATATTAGTCTAACACAAAAGGTGTTACTGTTAAGCTCATGATGCACAGCGACCATCTGCCCATGGCAGTATTTGGGCCTTTTTAGCATTACGGCAAGGACTACATGAACAACTGAGATGAATAAAAGTAGATAATATGTTTAGTTCGCCCACCCCTATACTAAAGTTTCTAAGCTTGCTATAAGACACTGAGTGGTGCTCAACATCATAAGAGATGCCCTGGACAAAATGGTTAATAAATATCTGTGATTTGTGGCATGCTGAAAACATCACTGATAGCTACGAACTCCCATTTTCGCATGTTAGCTTTCTGTCTGTATGTATCATCCTCTGGATTGTTTCCTCAAGCAATTCTTTTCTTTGAGTCTTCCGTGTGTAAAGAATATAAGTGCACAACACTGTAGGACTATCCATTTTCTAAGTGTCATCTCTGAAAGACTACATTTTTAAGGCACACTTCAAGCTGACTATAGCTATATAAATCATAGTCTAGCAAAAAAACACATTCCCTAGTAGAAAAACATATTTGAAATGGATGTTTATTGCAAATGTTTAAAGTAGAAAAAAAAAGATAAGAAGAAAAAGGAAAATAAGAAAAAAGGAGAAAAGAAAATGAAAAGTAATTGAAATAATGCAGCTTAATGAACAGCATCAACTATTTCTGTTTTCACTCAACACTTCTCTTACTTTTCAGCTCTTGTTATTCTTTATTCAGTCTCTTATATCTGACCAGTAGGGCAAAAAAATTACATACAAAAACTGAATCAATTTTTGTGGCAAATTCTATGCATTTATACAGTCTATGTTTCACTTTATGATTATTTCTTGATCTGAAGCTTCACATCTAAAATTAGATTTACCAAAGGGGGAGTAAAATAGGGCAAAAGCTGTAAAGTGTAGCTCTGCAGAGAATGTCTACTCTATTAAAGATCAACTTCTCTCTCCATATAATGAAACTTACAATACCATTCCCCTCACAGTGGGGTAGAAAGTGATGAAGACAGGAGGATTTATTTCTTCTCATTTAAAAAGGCTGTATAACACCTCTTAATCAAAATAAATGGTGACAAGTCTAACAGTAAACACAGTGATGCAAGATTCACAAGAACAGCGACTTTAAAAAATAAAAGGCTAAAAGGTGTTTTCTACCTCTCCTTTTAGTCTGTTTAGAATTATCTTTACTTAAGATTACTAATTATTATAATGTTATAGGTGAAAGGAAGCCTTTATGTATGTATGTGCATGTTGAAGTAATATGTACTAGCTAATGAATGCCTGATGAGAGCCTTTGGACTTTACAGATGTTAGGTCTTGAAACACAATTATGTAAGAAGAAATATGGATAGAAGAAATATGCTTAAGAAAGTATGAAGTGGAGTTTCACAAACACTAATGTACAAATTATCAGTGGGTACTGACAATGCTTTGCATCTAATTTGTACTGCAATTTTGAGAATTTTGGAAATCCTTGGAGGGATCCACTGCTTAAGAATTCTCTATACATCTGATGTGCTTTGAATGTCTCACAAATCATTTTAAAATGTCCAAAGTCTCTATCAAGAGGAGAACTCAGTTAAGAAGGGACATTGAAATTGAGACATCTTAAACATAAATATTTTAAACATCAAGCATAGCTGGGGTTTGTTCGTTACCCACAGTGTGTTACTACACATATGCTTACAGCACAGCCTTGTTACACGGTGTGTACTGTGCCATCTAGAGACAGAATGCCAGCAAAGCACTCCTACGTTACCTAATCCCAGAGCAGGCCAGGTCCAATGACAGATCTTTTAGTTGATGCTCTGTCTTTTGTCTCTGGCCTTGATAGATGTGGCTCTTCTTGGGCCAGCTGAAACATAGAGGAAAGGACAAGTTGATAACAGCTTGCTGAGTGGCACATCACAACACATCTGTGTGGCGCTGTCCCGTTCGTCACCCTCGTTCCGCCAACGTGGTGCTGCTCAGAGTAAAGAACATGCAGGAAATAAGAAATATTGGTGCTCTCCATAGGCCTATTGAATAGATGTGTGGATAGAAACCCCACCAGATGGAGAACATTAAAGCAAAGTGATGAATGCCTTAGGAGGGAAAAGATATACCCTGGGAGAGGATATTGATCACTGGTAAAGATCTGTGATGGTAGAATGAGGTAGAGTAGGATGCGAAATAGAAAAAAAAATATAGTAGGAGTTCAGAGTAAAATAGTACAGTTTCAAGTAAGTGAAATAAGAAAGAGATGGGAGGATTCAACACTTTGAAGAATAATTAGAATAAAGAGATTTTATCAGAAAAAAAAAGACATGACAAATTCTTTTCTAGTTTTGTTAAGGTGTGTTGGAGCATGTGCAAGGAAACTTTATCAATAGTCTTTCCCCAGTCTATCTTCTAGTTTTGTTGGTATATGCTACTCGTTTGCAACAGTTTAAACTTGACATATTGGAGTTGTTGGTCTCATTTAAGCTTAACATTATTGTGGCTGATTGCATACAGAGATATATATGTATGTGCACATAAAATATGTAAATCACAACAACAGAAAAAAATCAGGTTGCTCACAAAGAGATGCAGTTTCTGGATTTTTGTCATACTTTTTATGTTAGGCTTGGAAAATACTGCAATACTGGAAATATTTCTGGCACGTACAAGCAATGACATTTCTCAGAGATGAGAGATAAAGGAGATTTCATACCCTAATCTTCTCATGTCAAGCTGTTCAAAAAAGAAGAATCCATACAAAAATATAATTTGACAGATAAAGTGTTCCTACCATGTTCCTAAGGAGAGGAAACATTGTTTCTTCTACGGCTAAATTTTTTGATCAGAAAAGAAAAGACATGCAATAAATATATGAAACAAAAGACTAATGGACTTTTATCACAGAACTGATCCCAGTACAGGAGTAAAGCTAGTTAAAACCTTTCAAGAGATCATGCTGTGAAACAAACATCAATATAAGAGGACTTGCACAGGCTCGTGTGAGAAAAAGTAAACCAGAGACACCAACATGATTTTAAAACAGTGGGAGAGAGTGCACACTCCACTCCAAACCACTATTAGGCCTGCACAGTTTCCAAACATGCAGAAAAACAGAATTTGTAGCTCAGTCTTAAACTATGTACCTTTTTACCATTTAAACATTGGTTAGCTGACTAAACCAGGAAGATCTGGTTTGGTGTTTGAGTTTGGGTTTGATTGTATTTTTTGCTTCGTTTTGGGTTTGGGTAGTTTTTGCTTTTTTTGTTGTTTTGATTTTGTTTCACTTTTTGGGGAGGCTTTCATTTTTTTCATTTTTTTTGTCATTTTGTTCTTTCTGGTTTCGTTTGGCTTAGCTTTTAATGAACTCTTCTAATGTGAGGGAGATGATACCTGCAGAGGAAAGCATGCTTCAAAACATTGGAAACAGATTCTCAAAATAACTGTAGTAAAGAACTTGTCTTCTTAACTAATAATTTTATTTACTGTCATAGACCAAAGGTTAGTTACAATTGACTCTGTACACAATGCAGAGAAAAAGTATGGATATCCCAAAAAGTAATAAGGTGGTAACTTCTGTGCACATGGCCTAATTGTGTTCACACAAATTACTTTGTTTTCTCCGCCAAGAAACCCTGCAAAATGTCCAAAATACATTCAGAGGAAAAATTAGAAACAAAGAAAGGACTTGAAAAGAGAAAAAGACCATTGCATTTTCTTTGATGAAAAAACCCTTCATTCTCAGAAGTGAATAATTATCTTCCTGATTTTAGAGCTCACAGAAATGGGGTCCTTTCTCCTGAAATGATTCTCCTATACACAACCAGCCAATGATGATCCCTGTGTACCCACAACCATTTCCTAGGAAGTTTTTAATGAATGCGTACAGAAAGATGAAGAACTGCTAGAAAATTAGTATTCAGACACTGTCCTATTGCACATTAAGTTTTGATTCCATTAGCTTCATAAAAAATATTAATTTCACCATCAATATTAATTAGTAAACAGTTTACTGTGTCCTGTGATTTAACCATGATTATAAAGCTATACTATGTTTTTTTCCTTCATATTTAGATGAGGGCAAAATCAAGGATTTGCGTAAGAGATTGGAACTTTAAATCCAGTTTTATCTCCTTTTATATCCTTTTACATTTGCATATGCATCGTATTTCAATTTCTGAATAATAATTTTCCTATAACTCTTTTGATTTTGGAAGTCTTACACATTTGTAGTGCTGCAGAAAACTGTTAGGAAGGCTACATAAACACGTTGAAGGGGAGATCTTCAGAGTAATACATTTCAAAATAATAAGATTAGATAGAATTAGATTAGAGAATAATTCTTGCTATTAGTGTATAAAAAGAATTGCTATCTATCCTCTTCCTTAGAGAGTCACCTTCTTTTTGACAGAATAATTTCATGTATCTCAGTCAAATATTTTAGTGTATTTCCTAATCTTTTTTTACTAAATTTATTTTTACCTTACTTTTAAAGTACTGTGAGAATTAGAAACCCCAACCAAAAAAAAAAAAAAAACCAAAAAAAACAGTAGGGACAGAAATAATTTTTAAAAAGCAAGCATATATGTCTGAGATAAAAATGACATGCAAAAGTATATTAAGAAAAGAATATAATTTTCATTCAGACCAGCAGAGAAGAAGATATTGCATGCTTTAAATTCAGTGATTCAGACTTGATTGAATAAACCTGTTATAGAAAAATCCATACACATAAGAATTTTTTCTGTGGGTACAGAACTGCTGTAAATAAGGATGTACGTAAATACATTCATGCAGTTTCACAGAGAGCTTATAAATATCCTTAAAAATCCATAATAGATTTCTGTTCTTTTGTTTCTCATGACCTCTATTTAAATAGAACTTTTATTCTCTGAGATGCAGCTAATACAAGCTTAATAACAAGAAAACCAACAAAAGATCTACAAGGGTTGGATGGGGTCAGGAAGTAGAAACTCTATTTTCACAAGCTCAAACCTCATTCTATGTCACGTGAGTCATCAAGTGAGCCATAGTATACAAGAGGCTGCACAAATAACTGAAACTTTCCATGTTCTTTAAGCTTGTCTGGTCAATACAACTCAAATTTACTCCTGAATTTCCAGACTTCTACATCACTTGCTCTGAACTACATTTTTTGCTCAATTGCCACACATCAGGGATTTCAATAAGTACTTTCCATTTCTTGGTATGAGAGTTGCCTGTGATTCCATTTTCACCCTATTTTAGGCATTCTGAAAAGGGAAAAGAATATAAACAAAAAAATTATATGCATATATCTTTAGGCAGCTTTCTTACCAAACAGTCAAGACAGCATCCAAGGATAAGTAATACAGTTTGCTCTTAAAGCTAGAGAATGGTCTCTCACCTTGTTTTATTTAGGTTTGTCAACAGAGCTTGAAGCAGCAGAAGGCTAAAACCAGTGTTGGTGTACTTATTGCTGCTAATCAATTTGGTCTAAGTGGGACAATGAAATAACAGAAACTCATTGAGTAATTCTATATACTCATAATTTTCTCTTCTGCTTACTTATGCCTCTTTGTTTCTACCAGCCGTCTCTCCATCAAAATAATCCCATTTCACAGAATAACTTCGCATAGTTGGCACACATCAGTAAATATAGCACAATATGTATTACTATATATTGCAGTCACAGAAAGAAAAGTGAGCAATCATTAATACTGCATATAAAGGAATACCCAATATTGTCAATACTCATTTTCAAAGCATGGATAAGGTCTTAGCTGCAGGTGCAATTTGTGGTACAGATACTAATTTAATTTTGATATAGGAAGAATTGTTTTTGACTCTAAGTCTTATATATGCTGCCATTAAATGTGAAATGATCAAAACTTTCAGTTAAGATTTGTAAAATATAGTAAAACCTTTTTGCACTGATATTTTAAAAGCTTGCTCAGAGTTGATACTCAGGACATCTATTTGCCATGTTTAAAACAAATACATGTCACTATTTTTTTCTCCAGAATAAAGACCCGGAGGTCACTACACAGATAGACTAGAACATCCTTTGATATGATACTTTCTATGCGTATTTGAAGGCAGAATTTTTCTCTGGTAGTAAATATTTCTGTAGTTCAAAAATAAAATTGATAACATATTCAAAGAGGAAAAAGGTTAGGCGAAGAAAAAGAGCAAAAGCTGTAATAGTATTCCAGATTCTGCTGTGGCACAGGAGTTTATAATTTTTGTACCTGACCTCACTGACAAGATCCAAGACTTAAAAAATCTGAAAAATGGGAAGAGCCAAAAAAATTATCTATAGCTTATACTTTCTACTCTTAAAGCAAGTATGAAATCACATCCAGCTAAAATGATCAGCAAGAGATGCTCTTCTTGCATTGACCTGTTGCAGGATATGGTACCCACTGATGGCAGAAAAAGCATTCAGATCTTAGTACACACTGTAACAATATTCTAGCTTTAAGTAGTATTGCCACAAATCTGAAATAAAAATTAAAGTTTTAGTCAATCTTTCTGTATCTCAAAATGGTGTGATATAAAATAGTGTGAAACAAAGTTATAAGAAGTAGTGAAAAAATTTTAAACGTCATTGAACTTTTTTTTTCTAAAACTTCCTGACAAAAAATTCTACAAAGTATTTTTCATTATAAAATATGTCATATGAAAAGCTCTTTCTGAGACATGATCCTCCTCTAAATTACAAAAGAGTTAGTAATGAATGATTTATTGGTAACAGTATAATATCTCATTTCCACTATTCTTTCTTATGAAGGGCCTAATGATATCATCTTATGATTTCTATAGACAATGATAAGAAAGGCTGAATATCCCCCTTGGGAAAAAAAGAAAAACCTGTATAAGTAC
Organism: Cettia cetti; assembly: GCA_013401135.1. Classification (NCBI taxonomy): domain Eukaryota; kingdom Metazoa; phylum Chordata; class Aves; order Passeriformes; family Sylviidae; genus Cettia; species Cettia cetti. The sequence continues at coordinate 44,131 of VZUI01045013.1, forward strand.
AAAATAAAAATTACCTTTCACAGTTCTTTATGCACTCTATACTGGTTATGAAATCTAATTTGTTACAATGGAGCCAAAATATTTTACTAACTGAATATTATTTTAGTTCCAGCCATAACTATCCCTTCTCAACCTCCCAGTCATTTCAGAAGATAAAAATACTGCTATGTTTATTACAAAACAGAAATGAAAGTTTTATTCAACAGTATTTTTCCCTATCTAGGAAAACTCAGCACATATTTGTACACAAATTGTACATATAATTGTACTCAAAGCAGGAATATATTACAAGTTCTACACTTTTATTTCCTGTGAAATTAGTTTTCCCACAGAAACACATACTAGATGATCAGTAATGTCTGGAGAAACTGGATGCCCATAGCTACTAAATTTTGAAAACTGTGAACCAAACTCTACTCCATTCTCTACTCTTATCCTATTTTCCAAGTATCACACATGAAGATTTTTACTATTCATGCCCATACATGAGAATATCACAGCACCAAACCAACCAATGAAAGAAAAAGAGAGAAAGAGGAAAGGGAGGGAGAGGGGGAGGGAGGGAGGGAGGTCTGAAAATGTGTCCATCAATTGTCCTTTTACAGAAAGGAATGTAAATCAGATAAAGAATTCTGTAAACATCTTTTTGTTTACATGAAATTTCTGACTCCAAGGACTTGAAGGCTGGAAGGCGAGA
>VZUI01045015.1:0-36095 GCA_013401135.1 Cettia cetti
TCTCTTCTCTTCTCTTCTCTTCTCTTCTCTTCTCTTCTCTTCTCTTCTCTTCTCTTCTCTTCTCTTCTCTTCTCCTATATATATTCTTGCTATATTATAACCATGTTTATTTCAATATCTTTTTAATTCCACAAAGTAGAAATCAGTATTTATGAGGAAGGAATGAGCAACTATGCAGCATGGAATACTTGACTTAAAAGTCAGATAACCTGCAAAATACTTGCAAAATTTAAACTGCTGTAGAAAATAAACTGCCACAATGATTATACTATGTTGTGTGTAAGCCACACATGGTATAGTAAAGCTGAAGATAATCTATAAGATATATATGAGCATAGATAAGTGTGATGTAGTGTTGTACAAACACACCAAACTGGCACTGGTGCAAGGTACAGTGGGGTCTTTTAAGTCAGAAAGCACTAGTGTTGAACTGATAGTAATAAGGGCAAATGTCAGATGCATTAGCATCACCTCTGGGATGCTTGGTAAGAGTCTAAATGTCCAATTTAAAAGTAATATACTGCTGCAACCCCAAAAGAAATAATTAATGGAAAGTTAATGATTTGAATATGACAGATCTTGAAGCTAAGTCAGGACACTTGGGTTTAAGAGAACTAGATTTAGTTTTTGCTTTGTAAAATACTTCCTTTGGGATTTTGAGGAAGCAAATTACTTTGAGTTATCAAAGATCTCTTTTAAAATAAAGTTCAGCACAAGCCTCACTTTTTTTCTAAATACAAGTTTTAAGATTCTTCAGCATAGCAATACTGTGAGAACACAGCATTGAGCACAGCACAGCAATACTTTGTGAGGACCATGAGTTAGAGAAACATGCAGGTCATTCTTGTTAGTTTACTTAGTAAGTGAATTCCAGTTAACGAATTCTCTTCCAGTAGATGATACAAATTTACACAAATAATTTTGGTCACTAGTAAACATGTTTTCATTATATAATGTGAAAATGCATTCCTGTATAAAAATATGCATATAATCATGTTATTACACTTTCAATACTATTGTAAGCTATGCAATGTAATATTATACCCCCCCACCTTTAAAAGCTATTGCTTAGACACTAAGCTTTGTCGGGAATTCCCTTGTATACACGGGAATATCCTTGTATAACAGATATACAGATAATATAAGAGGGAAGACACTACATCTGCATGTCTTACATTTTTATGCATATTTTTTTTCCTGAACAGAATAGAAGAAAATAGGAGAGGCAGATTTCTAGCTCATACAGTATTTTGATCTAACTTATAAGAAAGTTACTGCTTACAGTAGCATCACACTCACTGCCCTAACAAATGCTTGTAAAAAAGGCAAAAGCGAAATAATTTTTAATAATCAGATAATTTGCATTGTTCTCTAACCAAAAGGTCTCATTTGTGATGTTTGTAAAATCATATTGGTAACGAGACATATTGGTGAATTTTGATTTGATCTGCAAAGTTGTGATCATTTGTTTAGTCCTCACGTGAGCATTTTCCAGGTTGTGAAATAAGTTTTGGGTTGTTCTGGGATAAGTTGTTCTGGGATATAAGCTTTTTGGTCTTGTTTATTTGTAATGTTTAAATCAGCTTAACTTTTTTTAGTCCTTCCACTTGTAGGTAGTTGCTATCTGGTCAGTGATGACAGTTTTTCTCCATGTCTTCCTCATACAAATTCAGTTTTTGAGACCTGAAGATCCTGAGGCCTGAAGATGATTGTTTCAATACAGATAACTGAGAGAGGACAAAGAGAAGCCCAAAACGGGAGCAGGAGATTTTAAAACGAATTTTATGGGGAAAAAGTTAGAAACAATATAGATAACCCAAAGACCTATTTAAGGAACAAGAATAACATAAATATTTAAAGTGGGGAGGGCAGAGAGGGAGCCAGAAGAGAGTTTTGTGGTGTAGTTATAACACAGCTATGACAAGAGTGTTGTAGCTGCAATTACTTTGCAGGAACTACAAGTCACTGACATTTTAGAAAGTTAGATTTGTGGATTAGAGTAGTGTTGGATGTGAATCAAGCACAGTTACCATACGTCTCCTAATAAAGTCCTGTTACCAGTTCTGGAGATACTTTTTAAGCTTTATAAAGTCCTTGGTTTGTCCACTCTTCCACCTTGTCCAGACCTTTCTGTAAGATGGCTCATCCTTCTGGCATGTCCTCGTGACCCAGCTTGATGTCATCAGAAAACTTGGTGAGGGTTCTTCAATCCCAGCAACCAGAACATTTATGAAGCTCTTTAAAATAATGTATGAAGATGTTGATTTAGGACTAGGTTGAAATGTATTCATTTTGTGGGAAACTCACCTGTGTATGGGGTTTGTTAAGAATATGAAAAAAGGTCATTTGTAACCAACAACTCCCACTTCTAAGTAAGAACACATATACAGATTTGGCATCCTCTATTTATGACACTTTCTAAATGCTTTGCTTCATCAAACATGGCCAAAGATTTCTGTCTTACTATAAAAGAAATACAGCAATGTGAAAGGTTTCCATTTCCTTTGTTAGCAGTTAGTGTGTGGCTTAAACAAAATAAAGAAAGAAAGTTATTCAAGACTTCCAAAAATGTTTGTGTGGTCACTATATGGTATAGATTTTTTCTGTTTTCAGCTTCTTTTAATAATTTTTTTTCTTTCTATTAAAACAATAAATAGTTAGTCAAAATGAAAATCCATTTCCCAGAAGACCCTGTTTCTCATATTCTTGTATTTTATTGTGAACCTCCTGGTATCATTTGACATCTTTAAAGAAGAGTAATACCCAAGCTGCAAACACATGCCAGCTACACAATTCAAACCTACAGTATATTAATCTGTTGATCTTTGCACTTGGAAAATATTTAAAGTTCTGTATTTTAAAGACCTATCAACAGTACCCTGCTACACTGTCATGTATAGTAAGTGCTATATATATCAGCTGATCTCTGTGTATAGTTTATGGCATCTAAGGTGTAGTAAAAGGATGCATCAGGGTTTATCATCTGCACCCTGCTGATTACTTGACAGGTATTTCTGTTTAAGATATATGTCAAAGAGTAAAAATAAAGTGTATTGAAAAAAGAAAGGTATCTATTAAAACAGTACAACTAGCAACATCTGGGAAGCCCATCAATAGAATTTTATAGCTTGCATTTGCTTGAAGTTAAGGTTTATTACGTGGAACGTGTGGTAAAAGAATCATGTCATTTCTCACCTAGTTGTTACAGCAGAACATGAGGAGTGTGTGTTGTATCCATTCCTACAATAAAAATCACTTTGATACAAACACAGACACATATACACAACACACCCACCAAGTAGTTCATCTGGCTGGTGTGTGCTAAATAGTGAATAAAGTCATATATGAATCCAATTTCATGTTCCTCTATACAAAATTATTTAAAAAAAGGACAGCAAAAATGTTCTTGTAGTGGATTGGTATACACCAATATTGTTTGGATTATATGTAGATTAGTGCAAACTCATTGCTAAGAATGCTAAAAATCTGATACTATTGTACATTTGTTTCAAATGATAGATGTGTAGACCATACTAAAAACCATGGCTAGAAAAGAATGCTGGAGATACTTCTTGCATGCTACAGGAAAAATATGAAGAGTTATAAAAGCTCATTTCAAGCACTAACCATCAGAAGTAAGAGCTCCTTAAAAAGACTTGGAACCCATTTATCATCTGATTTAACATGATAACTTCCTTTGCAGAAGTGACACTACAATATAACTGTACACTTGAACTTCACTTAAAGGATATATTGATTTCTTTCAGTTTCAGTACTCATGATCAAGATGCAATTTTTCCTGCCTCAAATACTAAAACATGTAGAAATTTGTCTCCTTGCTTTGTATATAGACTGTCAGAGCCTTCCAAAAGATGGGAGAGCTTTTGCCAGTTCCAGGGTGATTCATTGCCGTTTAAAATATGTCATATTTCGGTTTATGAAAGCATCATAACTTGAAGATTCAAGAAGAAAATCAAAGAAACCAAACTAAACCTTTAAAAATGTTTTAAAAACCCCTTTCCTTTTACTTTTTGGATATTTTGTCAGAAATGATGGGTAGACTAATTTCAACCCTTTTAAATAAGGGATTTCTTATGGAGGTTGCATATTTGGTGCATCCCTTAATCACTAAAATAAATATGTAAAAAATTATTATAATGTGGCATAGGTAGAAAGAAAGAAGTTTAAATCCCTACTGCATTAAGAAATCACAGAAATTATTCCTTTCTCATGAGATATGAGAGCCATTCAATCCTACTTTATTCCAGTAGAAGCTGGTCTCTATTCAGCATTTCATGGAGAGAAAACCTGGAAATCAGAACACTTATTTAGACATCTATGTACTTTTTTTATCTAATTAAAAAAAAAGAAAAGTGAAAAGCCCACAGGCTTCTGCCTAAAGTAGTACTGTTAGTTATTTTGGAAGGGATTCAGCCTTATTACCTATACTCTTTTCTATGCTACTGTTCATTACTTTTGTCAGAGGTTTTTGACTGGATTAGGCTTAGACTAGGGTTTTTTCAGAGCTGGATTAAATTGCTGAAGTGTCCCATATGGTTAGAACATTTAGTTCATTTAAAACAGGAATTATATATGATCTGGATTATAAAAAATATATTAAAAATGTATGCATAAGAACAGAATAATATTTAATTATACCATCAATTAGAAAAACTATATTGCTGATCAGTAAATTTTTAAAATTATAATAGATATGAAGACTCTGAAAGATATCCAGATTTTAAAAATTAGATTTAAAATAATTAAAATAATAAAGACTACTGCTAAAGAGTCATGAATACAAAATTAAAAATAATAAATACAAGGTTCATAGTTTTTTTTTAAATTTTATGAATTTGCCAAATTTTTTAAATTCAATTGTTTAAAAAAAAAACCCGTAAACATTGTCAATAGCTATGTAACACACACAATTACTAGTTCAAGGTAAGAGCGAGTTGAAGACCATAAAGTATAAAATAGGTAAAATAATTAAATGAATAAAAGTCTATTTGTGTTCAGAACCACAGCTGATTTGTGGATAATAATTTTCTCTCATTATTTATTCCAAGTTGTTCTTTCTAGTATTGCACAAAATGCCTTATGGGTCTTATAGAATTCAGAGAAGACTCCACACACAAGTGAAAACAGAAGGAAACAAATTGCTAGCTTGATCTTGATAAGAATCTTTTTCATTATTAACTCTTCTACTCTCAAAATGACCTAGACATCTCAAAAAACCCCAAATCTCAGCTGCTTTTATTTTTTAGAAGTTTTTTTTTTTTTATTAAAAGGACCAAATTTTAACTATTTAATTGTGATGATATGTCCCATATTGAAGACTGCAAAATATAATGAGTGTTCTGGGTCCAACAGCTACAAAGAATTACATTAAGTAATCTTAATTTATATGTTATACAGCCATATTAAATAAATATAGATTTAATAATTTTAAAATGCACTTAGGAATTTTCTGACTAGTACTTTTAAAGGAAATCTAGTAAATTGGTACCAACCAAACCTACCTCCTTTCCTCATTCTAATCTTTCCATGCATCTTGCAGGTGGTAGTACTTACAATCCCTTACTTGCTGGCAATTACCTGATGTGGTATTAAATATTTTTTTATACATTGCCATAACTCTTTCTACAGTTTGAAGCAAATTTAAGTTTATGAAGGGAGGGGCACAAAGGTAACACATTTCAAGTAATAGCTGTTTACCTAAAGAGTAATTCATGAGCTCTCATTTTCTGTATGAAATATTTCCTGAAGTAATTTTTGATACCCAACACATTACAGAACTTTCTGTGGCATGTCTTATTCACCTAAGGCTTTATCTTTAGATTAACAGACTGGCTAGTTTGGACTATTTTTAATGGAGAGGAAAATCTCATTATACAGTGAGAAGATGAGTATTTCTGAAATTAAAGATAATAAGCCAAAGGCATTAAGCTATCAGCTGTCTTAACAGTTATGATATTGACTCTTCTGAACATCAAAGCTTGGTCTAAATTGTCCCTGTTATTTCCAGATTAAGGGAAAAAAAAAGAAAAAAGGAAAAAAAAAAGATCCAGTTTGAAAATTATCTTTGTCAGAAAATGACCGTATTTTCTACTTTTTGCATCTACACACTGTGGTTATGGATAGTTTTTTCTGAAATTGTTTGACTAATAACAATGTCGCATTTTCCTGGCTCTTCTGAATTATGGAATAGTTTGTTTATTAAAATGAAAATTGTATACTGGAATGAATAACCCTCTACTAAAATGTAAAACTTTGCCATTTTTATAAGCAAAAATAGGCAATATTTAATATTTGAATTATGAGAGAGAGAAGAACATTGAAGTGTGTATTTCACTTGCTTGTCATCTATTCTCTAGAATAGGCCTGAAAAACTGCAGTTTGACAACTGCAATGCATTACAGAGTGAGAAACCAGGTTTTGCAGAGTTTCAATCATCTACTTTCAAAAACTAACTTTATGCATGTATATAAACATATGAAAAGAAGACCAACATTTATATACGTTAGGAAGATTTCCACAGAAAATACCTAATGTTTACAGAAAATACAAATAAGCCATGTCAAAATTGATTGGAACACACAAGATTAGAAATGATTCTTAGATTTACAGTGAGACTCCCATTTTTCCCTATCTATAAGTGAAGGGTATGTTTTCAATTCATTCATACATGATAGCAAGAGTTTTATGAGATTTAAAAATTACTAGTTTTAGCTATTTGACATTACCTCAAAAAATTAAGAGATCTATACATATTCATACACTTAAAGAAGAATATACCATCCAAATGTTGAATGATTACTCTCAATGGCTACTATAATTTTTAAAGGTTGCCTGTGGCATTATATACTTTGGTGTCTTAGCAGGAGGTAATTTTCAGAAATTTTCAGATTTTCTATCCATCTTTCTGCTTGTTTGTCATGACAAGTGAAAAAAAGACTTTTTTTTTTTTTTTTTTTCCCCTACAACAGCATAGAATCATAAAACCATATCCAGAATATTTTGACTTGGGAGGGCCCACAAGGATCATTGAAGCCCAAAGCCTGGCCCTACACAAGATCATCCCCAAGAGTCACACCATGTGTCCAAGAGCATTGTCCAAACACCTTGAGCTCTTTCAGGCTTGGTGCTGTGAACACTTCCCTGGGGAGCCTGTGCCAGTGCCCAACCACTCTCTTGAGGAAGAATCTTCTCCTAATGTCTGACCTCAGTGCTCCCTGACTCTGCTCCATATCATTCACTTGGGTCCTGTCACGGTGTATAATACATCATTTGGAAACAGAATAACCTCTTTAAGACAATTTTCATCCCATGAAGTGTAGGGAATGTAGGGGAATGGCAAATGTATTCTGCCCTTACTGCAGAAGCTCACCTGCATCAAAAGATTTGCTTACAGTGGAACTGGCTGTGAGAGGTGAAAAAGGTCCACTATGGCTTTATTTTGAAGACATCAGATGCTGTGCTGGTCCATGGTGGACCATTATTTTAAAGTCATGCTGTCTGTCATAAAAAATTATTTAAGATGGTTTTGGAACTGCAAACTACCTGGCTAAGTACGTGGATAACCTGAAGGTGTCTGATGTCCTCCGTGGTACCAGAGGAAAGGGTAGGCAAGCCCAACAGTCTCCTCTAGTCTACAACAAATTAAATAGAGTAACAACCAGAAGCTCAGCCCAAGGAGAAGTCTAAGATGCACAGAAATGTTGAAAGATACTAGGAAAACAAAGCTGTGAATTTGAATTTATAATCCAGTCTGCCCAGCTGCAGCTTCTCACAACTCCAAGCACCCCTTCAGAAGTTTCTGGCTGAAGCTTTGTGCAAAAGGGCTTCTTACATGGATATGCTTATCTAAAAACAGAAATTCCTTAACAGGTGCACAGCACGTTTCTGCCTCTCCAGTTCCACCAGCATTATTAATTTTATCCTTCAAATATTTTAGTAGACACTTTTTTTAATTTTTCAGAATTTGTGCAGATTTTTTGGCATACCATAAAACCATAAACACTTTTTCTCTCTTGAAATAGATAATTAATAAAAACTTTAATCTTTATAAAGCAGATTGCAATAACAGTGGCTTAGATTGTTTGTCAGTGTCAGTGTAACCTCTCCAGTAATGTAAAGCATTTTTCTATAAATTTTTATGTTGGGATTCAGGAACTTTTGAAATTATTTTGAATGAGAGAGCCCTACAGCTGATTTTCTAGTTAAAAAAAAATAAAAATGTTCGTTTCTGAAGTATATAATTTCCCAGAAATGCTATGTACATTATTTCAGTTAGATGTGAATGAAATTTGAACTTGTATGTAAGATTACAGTAAGTCAACTGTGTGACTGACAAGGTATTGTAAAGGAGCAGTGCAGCAAGAACAGATTGTCAATAGCAGTTTATTCATTATGGAATTCCAGATGAGATGTTGAAAGATAATGATTCTGATCTGACTGGTTTCCACTCTCTTCTCTATCTGTTTGAATATGCTATATAAAACCTAATCAAAGTAAAATGGTTTGCAATAATGGTCCATGTAAATAGTGAAAAAAATGATAAGAATAATGAGCTATCATGTATTTAAAAAAATGAAAATTAGTTCCAAAGGGTGAAGACCATGGATTTAGAACTTTGTATTGTATTTTTAGTACTGAGAACAATTCAAGGTGAGAGAGTAACATGACGGGGGTAAAAATCAAGTAAGTCTTCCAAAATTACCTAGAAAGTTACATCCTTTTCTATGTCTAAAAATGTCTGTGTTCTAGAGACATGATGGTCTCATTGTCAGGACAGATTCTATCAAGAGACAGAGGGTATCAGCCTAATGTTAGCTTGAAACCCAACTTGCACGCTCTGGTGAATAACTACAGTTCTGTTCATTATAACTGTTCTCAAACACTTCCTTGATTAATTTTGTAATGCAGCTTTAAAGGAAGTAAAGGACATCTTAGAAAGGATGTTGTTATTCAACATTTTCTACTAGGACTACCCCCAAAATACTGATTTAAAGTTTATTAGCATATGTTGATAGTTTTTTGTCCATGCTTTCTGTGTATCATATATTAGCATATATTTTTATAAAGATACACTGATATCTAAAGTTGTAGTGTTTTATCTTTGCCTGAGAATGAAATTTGGATTTCTTTATTAATTTAAATGCCCACTCTTCTTTTTTTCTCAGACTGAAGGTCTGGACCCCTACTCTGATATAAATGTTTCCCCCATAGGAAATGGAAGCCCTACACAGGAAACAGAATACAACATTTTATTTGTGATTATTTCAGCCTCTAGGGAGAAAACTGTGAATCTGGGATGGACTAATATATTTAAAAATTTTTAAATGGTAGTAACTGCAGCACTGACACTACTCACTCATGGGGTGTAAGAGTGAAGCTTTCAATTAGCTTGCTTTTTGGTCCCTCAGGAGTTTTGCTACCTTGCAAGGATTCCAGTCAGATTAGAATTCACCTTTAAGTTAGGTATCTGCTCTTTAAAAAGCACATTTGACTTACTTTTCTGTCATCAGGCCTGACTGGTGAAAATCCTCCTGGGGTAAGGCTGATAAAACCATTTGTAATCATTACCTGTTTTAGGCTCTCTGTGTTAAGAAACCTACATGAGGGATATAGTGTATGTGGTTTATGTAGCAGATAACTTATCACACACCTTATGTGAAAGCAATGAGAGAACTGCCATTTAGGAGCTCATATCACTAGCTAACGGTCTGATGCCGTGTTAAAGGCATTTATAGTGTTTCCTGGCTTCATGCTGGCTTCACTTATTATTTGTCTAGAAAAACTCATTACAAAGTCTTGCAAATAAAAACCAAATGAGAACCTGGTTGGGCCTACTCCTTCTACATATTAATTTGAGAAACTTTTTCCATCTTTCCCCAGCAAAGTTAGGGACTGATTTAAATGATATCTTTTCAGTAGACAGACATTTCCTTTCCATCTTTCTAACTAATTATGAAGCTATCCTTAATCATCACACTGTGATATATCATATTATATTCAAAAATTTTCACTAGGCTACTACTACATAAAGAAATCCACTTCCAGTTCTGGACTATTTCATTCTACCATGCAATTATTCTTCTGTTCCTATCTTACACTGATTAGAGAAGCATACACTTAACTTCTCCAAATGCTAAGAATGGGAAAGGTTATTTTTAAAGTGAAAAATAAAAGAAATTATAATTGGAGACATCACTTGGGATACAAATCCCTTATAGTAGTCAGACAGATGTGTGTGTGGCAGAGCCTGGTGTTCAATGTGCAGGCTTGTTTGTTTGCTTTTTAATATTAAAAAACTTTACATCATAATATTTTTTTGGAAAGCAGAGTCCAAAAGGTACTTTTGAACACTTTTAAATAATACTAGTGACTTTTTTAGATTCAAAAAATTCCTTTTATGGATATATTTAATGAATAATAACATTGAGATAAAAGAGAATAAGCTCAAATACAATGCATAAAATAATTCACATTTGGCTGGGGCAGCATGACTTTGTTGTATTGTTGTGCCAACCATGGCCTACAGCTGAACTTCTCTGATTACTTGAAGACATGAAGAAAGAGAAAATTCTAAGCTGAGGATCAAATAATGTGACTAAAAGAGGAAAGGGAGAAAAGTGAAAGTGAAAAGAAATCAGAGGATAGTAATTCTAATTATAAACTTGATATTTGGCTGAATATTCACTTATTATGCAAATCTATCATTCTGGTTTTAAACCAGGTATTCCATGTTTCATACTGAAATTACATTTATAGTGCTTATATGTTAGAGGCTGGTGAATGCATGCAGGCCTTTGACAGATTCCTTGTCTTTGAAGTGATAATTCAGATAATCAATGGGTGCCTGTGGCAGGTCAAAGTGCAAAAGTCAAGATGCTCAAAAATCAAGATACTCAAAAATGGTTTTGAAGACTAGATAACATTAATTTTAAAGGCAAAAGTAATCTTTTCAGAAACATCCTCAAACTTGCATCCAGCATCACTGAATGTTTACATTCAGTATCACTGAATGTTTTTTTCCTGCAGCCCATCCTGCATCACACTGATAAAATCACCTGAGACTGCATCATCTGCATCTTACCACAAGATGTCTCATCTGATTCTGGTTAAGTGAAGCATCAAAACCAAACCAAGGAACAGAACACCCCTCTCAGCTTGACCTATACTCCAGAACCATACCTGCAAAAATAGACTCAGTAAATAGACTCAGTTTTCAGATTTGTGCGGAACTGCAGAGCCTGGACTAGCTCAAGTTCTTACATTTTCTAGATGAATATTGCAATTATTATGGTCTGAGTAGGAGGGATTCCTTCATGTTTCCTTGATCATCTGAACAAACTAAGCAAAAACATAAAATCACTGAGCACTCAGAATTCATATTTTACATGTTAACTTTTTAATAAATTCTTGGTTTTTATTTCTGATGGGGCATATACTTGACTAATGCTTACTGAAAACAAAGGAACTCATGCTGTTTATAACAAGAGCTACCAGCACTTATTGTATCACAAAATGAAGTCATCTTTAGGCAGGCAAAAGCTTTGCTTCAGTGAAAGTTTCTTATCATAATTGATACACAATCAAAGAGCTGACAGTGGGCCAGGAACAAATATTTCCCTTAACTAATCAAGCAAAAGCTTGAATGTGCATCATAGCTTACAAGTATCTTTGTTCTATTAATGGTAGAGAGTATAAATGTGTTACATGAAACACGGCATAGCTTTCTGGTAAGAATTCACTTGAATATAAGTATTTCAGATACCACACTACTTAAGTATCTTCACTACATGCCACATTATTTAAGTATCTTCAGTAATGAGCTAATATTCCTCAAGATATTTAAGCATATGGAGGTCATTACTTACAGTTGAGTTTATAGAGGGGTTGCTGTTTTCCATCCATAGCTGCTATAAAGTGAGACGGGCTGTGAAGGAACTTGTGAAGTGTCTGAAGGCTTCAAATGTACCAGACAGAAAGTTTTCCCTCTTCTCTCTGTTTGCTTAATAGTCCCATGAGGCAATAAAAGTAGACTGGGTTAGGACAAATGGACAAACTTACTGTTGCAGAAAGTATGGATTATATCACGAGAGACATCAAATATCGAACATGAAAGGAGCATCAGCTAGGTTTCCAGTCATCTTTTGATACTGACTTTGAGAGTTTCTATGGGCTCTGCTTGAATAATTGACATTTATCAAGAAATTTGTGAGTTTGTCCTTATCTTTGAAGCTGTCCTCTTGATCTGATCTCCTGCCTGACAGCCAAGTCTTCAAACATGCATCTATGTCTGTTCACATTTCAATATGTAGGCAAATAAAATTACTAATACACAGTAGGGCTGGTGTGACTATTTTAGTTCCCTAAGACAAGTTCAAAAAAGAGGCCGAATCCTGTGGTGCCATATTACAGGTTTTCAGCCTTAGTAAAGTAATAATACTGTGACCTACCAGGCACTGTGATAATTAAAAAACACTGCTAGTATCTGTATTTTCCTGTGGAGTTTCAGAGCTGATGTGTAATTAAAAATATAAAGTTGCAAAAGTTTATGGCGTTTTTTTCCCCTGGAAGAAAACAATATTTTGTATTATGGCTGTATCTTGTGACACTATGGGAACACTTTATCAAAAAATTGGTTGAAGTTTAATTTCTGACCATCTGATGTACCACAAATGCATTACTTCTGTCCAAAATCAGCATATTTTAAAGGTTAGCAAAAAAGAATTGTAACAATAGGTTGATCCTGATTCAAAAATCTGCCTTTAAATATATGAGATTGTACTGCAGATTCAAATTGCCAACAGATCTTATTGCATAAAGTTAAGTCAACTTAGAGTGAAATCCAGATATTTTTCTGCCTTTTTTTTCATCTTCTCTGTCACATCCCTAAAATTTACTGCAGTGAAAGTGAAAGAAAACCCACCCACAAGATAAAGCCATGCAAACTTAACTGTTAAGGGTTTTTTATTTGTATCAGAAGAATTGAGAAAGTATTTATTTTGTTCCGTTGTTTTCTGTTTTAGCTTTCTTGAAAGTATATTATTATTTTACAATTTTATAGCAATTAAGAAATTATTATTTTAGGCCCACAATTTCTTAACTTCAAAATTTCTGTGGGGATTTATGGATTAAAAACATGCTTAAAGAGAGTGTGTAATTAGATATTTTGCTGAATTGGATTTTTAATTGCTAATTTATTTTTAGTTTTATTGACATCCCTGTTTATGTAAAGGAGCTATTTAGGTTTTCAATGCAAGATTTCATTTGCAGAATTTCTGAAGAATTACCTACATTAAAGCAATGAGGTTGAATTAATTATTAAGAACTTAGAGACATAATTAAACAAGGAGCAATAAAACTGAAACCCCATGTGTTTCTTTTGGAGTTTTTCCATTCTAATAAAGGTGAAGTGGACAAACACATTATTTCACCTATGAAGTACTTTGATATCTGCTTTTCTTCACATACAGTGAAGCAACTTTATGGCTGGTAAAAGCAGAAAGGTTTGGGTTGGGGTTTTGGTGGTGGTGGTTTTGGGCATTTTTCCAAACAAAGTCTGCTTTGTCACAACAAAAATGACATTGTAAAAATAAAATAGACATAATGAAAAAGATGAAAATTGAGACATTACCTTCATGGAAAAACAACAATATATAGGTGTCCTTTCTAAAAGAGAAGAAAAATGACTGCCAAAAGCCCCAAGACAAATGAGAGTCTTCAAAGCTTTCACCAAGATTTTCGTTTTGTTATCAATATAGGACAACAAATAACAAAGCATCTTGCAGGAGAGAAATGCTAAAATTTCACAGAACTATTTGAAACTATGATCTGATTTATTGACAACATAAAACAGACTCGGTATAAGAAAAATGCAAAATTGGTCACAGGACAAAAGCCAGCTAGCTTGATATGTGACATGATTCCTATATAAATTCAGTAAGGCCACATAGCATTTACTCATTACTGGATATCCTGGTGGCATCTATGTGATCTTGAGTGTGTATAAATGAAAAGATAAAACTGCTGACAAGAAAAATTTATGTACTCACCTTTTCTAGGACACTTTTTTCAGCCCAACAAGCCTTTCTTTAAGTCTTTGTAATTGGTTTCAGTATTGTCTTTTTTGGACTAACTTGCCCCTGCCAGGAGTGGCGGAGGCTGCTGTTCCTCCCTTGGAGCTGATTAAAGGGTGGAGGATGTGGGTTCAAGCAGACAGGAGAGCCAGGCACAGAGCAGGCAACTGGCAGAGCCCACAGCGATTGGCTTCATATCCCTTCAGGAAAAACTGCCATCAGCAGTGTAGTTCTACATAAAATGAGGAGTGAATTTTTGATATATTTTTGTGATTTAGAGGTTTTACACATTTTTATTTTTTGTTTCAATTGTTCAGTCGACAAGCAGCATATTTCTTGTCCTCAAGTCAGACATTGTGTTATAATGAAATCAAGTTTTCATTGCAATGAGGCAATGGCCTCTTTTCCTATTTTATATTATGTGTAAAAGTCCATTGGAATGAATACAAGAATCTGTAGTAAGCAGTCTAGGTACATTGAAGGCCATTCAGGTTTTTTATATTCATTGCGCACATGAACTCTATCTGACATTTTACCTGGGCTTTTAGTTGAAAAGGTGTTGAAAAATAGAAGACAGGCAAAGCCTTTGGAACAGCCAAATCCATCAGCTTAGTGCTGTGCTAATGTCACCTTGTGGCTTCCTTTTTGCTGCTGAGACTAAAAAAGATCTCACCTTTACCTGGATACCCTTCATGAAGCTGACAGCAAAAAAACCCCCTTCCTTCTGTGGAAGCTTCCTCCAGGCTTCTCAAAGAAATATTCCCCAGTCTGGCATTTTTCTGTTGCAGACCTTTGCACTAGATCTGCAAAAAAACCCAAAAAAACAAAAAAACCAAAAAAACCAAAAAAAAAAAAAACCAAAAAAAAAACAAAAAAACCCCCAACCAAACCCAAAAAACCAAACAAAAAAAAAAAAAAACAAAGCAAAAAAAAACAAACAAACAAACAAAAAAACTCCCCAAACTACACTTTCCATATTTTGTACCAATGTAAATGCTTGCATAGGTGTAATGGAAGGCCACAGGAAATACAAGAGCTATAACTAGAAGCAAGGTAAAGAAACATCATTCTGGATCACCCAAGATAAAATCAACTTTTTGGTACTATCAAGTCTGAGAACTTTGAGGGAGAATTTCCTATCATTGGGCATTTCACATGAACTTGGTATCTCACTAGAGAAACACATCAAACATTTTTATGCACTTAACATCTATCCAGAAATTCCAGATCAATTACTTGTATATAATAACCTGAAGGGCTTATAAAATTGCATGTAGAGTTTAGAGTGGATTAAACACAATCTAAAGCTGATACAAGACAAAAAAATTCAGATTCCTCAGGAAAAAAACCTAGTAGATGGCTTCTGAAACTTTTTGGGAGCAGAAATTAATTTAAAAACCAAGCATAATTTTTGTCAAACCAAAAAAATGGTAACATTATCTACTGCCAAAAGGAAATCTCCTGAGGATTATTAGTATTTTTCTGAAATATAACATCTGAAAGATGTCATTCAAATAATTAGCTGATTGTGTTAAAGAATTCAAGAGTGGGATCCTGCTTATTTCTGGGAATTACTTTGGCATTTAGAAAAAATTTTTCATTTAAAACCACTACTCCCTCATCCTATCACCCATCCCATGATGTCTAAATCTGATGTCTGCATCACATCCTGAATAGATAATGTCTATAGCCTGTAGGTTCCTCTATGAGAAAAAAACCCCAGCCTTTTGATCCTATATGCACATAAGCTATGTACCTCTGTTGTCAACAGGAAATAGTTGGGTATTTGGGCCTAGTAAGTCATCTGCTGAAGAGGCTGATGAACTACCACTCTCTCTCTTCCCCTGGAAATCATCTACATATTATTTTTTTTTTTATTCCTGCATCTGTCTGTAGCTGGATGATTTCCCAGAGGTACTTTGATCTGTTGACAAAAGGTCAGCAGCTAAAAATACAGCTCGTCATCTGAGTATTACTTAGAAAAGAATACTCTTCAGATGGTCTCTGCTGTATCTATGAAAACGTGACAAGTGAGAGGTCTGACTTACCACTCCTTGTGAGGGAAGCCAGGGAGTGATGATCACGGTATTCAGCCAGACCATGCGTTGACATTGTGCTGATGAAGACACAGTAGCTGGAAATTTCACAGGGACTCAATTCACTGGGTAGAAAGATACCTTTAAGGAAACTACTCAGTGGATTTGCTATGTAAGAGGATGAGACTGAGCTGCTATTTAGATTTAGCTGAAAAAACAATAACCACATCACTTTTCACACTGAAGAATGTTTCTCCAGAGAGGGAAGGAGAGCGGGAGAGAGCAGAATCAGCAGTCTCAGTCCACATTACACCAGGAATGGGTTCTTCCTACCTTGCAGGTTAAAAATATAATGATTTGGAGGAATACAAAAGAAAATAAAAATAACCTCAAAACTTATATATCTAATTACTTTAACATTCTACTCTGAATTTTATATTTCACTCAGCCTGCTGCTGACTCATTCAAGAAATGAACCAATAGTACCAGACTGAGGTTGTAGCAAATTTCATAGTGAATATTTTTCAAAAAAAGCCTAAATCCAGAATCATCTAAGGATCTCCAAGGCTAAATCAGCTTAGGTAGAGCTTTATATAGAAAAAAACCCACCAGTTAATAGCAAATCATGCAAAAGAGAAAGCCAATGTAATTAACCTATTGGAATTCAATGGTAATTATTTGCTTTGTTTCAATCTATTAGAATTCTGGTAATTATGCAAGTTTTATTTCTGTAGCTTCTATCCTTACTCCAGTAATAATGAACTCTCTATGAAGAAAATACTATGGAGTTTCAACACACAGTTAAAATAAAAAAATAAAAAAAGGAAAAAAATAGTGAAACACCCCAGGACAAAAATAATTCAGTTTTTGCCTTATGTGAACTAGTGCACAAGATAGAATTGGACAACTTGAAAATTAAGTTAACACTTTTGTAAACATGCTGTCATATACAAGTAAAAAATAGCATTTTTTTTCATAGAGAAGATGGGAAAATATTATATGCTATATTTAGTTATGTTTTCACATTTTCAAGCCTTTGTCGCTCCTTCTTTCTCTAAGCATACAGTCTATTTTCTTTGTTCATCATCTGAAAATCTTTCCTGAGGGAATGGAAGAAGAAAGTTATGAATAAAACCCCATTTCTTGTTGTGTTCATAAACAATATAGTTTATGAACACAACATAGTTTAAAAGAAGGCTTTCACAACAATTTCAAAAGCCAAATGTAACAGCTCATTTAACGTCTTTGCATGCACCAAAAAGTTGGTCCAGATTTGATGAAGAATTCTGAAAATATTGTGGCAAATTCCTTTTTTATTCAACATACAAAATACAGCCTGACTAGTTTTAAGGAAGTTGTAGATTACATTTTCAAAGATGTAATGGATAGAGTTTTTCACAATTTCTAAACATTCTAATAATAATTAGACAACAGGACTCCCCAAAAAATACTGAAAATATTAACTCTGACTAGTAACAGTGAACATCTCTTTTCCACAATGAACTGTATTACACAGATGATGCTTAACACCTCAGGCAGGATAACACATATATATTGAATAAAATAGCTGCAGGATCTGAGTCTATAATAATATTAAGGACAGTGACAGTACATAAAGATTATTTTAATCAATACTTATAATTATTTTTAAGACTTCATCTGTTCAATTTTAAAGTATTTGTAAGCCATAATTTATTGAATAAATTAGACTAAAATAAACAGTGACAACTGATGCAGATATGAAAAATGAAGGTTTATTCCTTATTTCAAAACCAGCTTCTAAAACTGTGTGTTCAGTTTATTAAATTATACTTTGCACATAAATATGTATATATGCATATGAAAACCTAAGTAGAAATAGTCCAACATCACAGTGGGCTACTAGAAAATGATTAAAATATCAGGACAACTGGGATATGAGGTGAGGGAAGAATGGCCATTTGACTTTTGGCTGACACTTTCAACCATATGTGATGCTTCCAACCATATGTTATAATGAATGTAAAAAATCAAATTATACACTTGACTGAACAACATCATGGGAAAATTTGTAGTCCAATTTGTTTCTTTAAACTGAATCTGATACCTGACTTCTAAATATGATGCCACTGCATTAGGTATAAGCTGATCTGGAGTTAATTCCAGTTTCATCTCTGGCAGAATTATCCTTGTGAACCTATGATATATTCTGCATTTTCCAGCATCAATAAAATAGCTTTACCACATAAAGGAGCCAGAGGGAAGAAAAATGATCGCTTGGTCTTAAAATAAACAAATGCATTGAAAAACTTGAAATGGAAATAGTTTTTTAGGTTTTGTCCAGCAGTTTGCTGGAAATCATTAAGAAGTTTCATTACCTCAGAAACATGCAAATAAAAGTGGGTTCATATCACAAACACTGGAGTAAGAATGACATTTTCCTGGTCCCCTCCCATTCCTCTTGTGTTTGTTTATATACAACACCCAGTTTTGAGTGTTTGCTAGCTGATTCTTGGTAGGTGATTTAACCCACTCAAATAACCTAACAATTAACATGTTGCCTTCATCTTTGGTTGCACTTGTAATTGTGTTGCTAATGAAATAGAAAACTAGCCTTGACTACAAGTGCAATTACTGTAATGCATTAGAGAGAAGACATCAAATAACAAATTAGGCTTCCTTTTCTTATTTATTGATCTGTTGTAGCCAGTAGTAATTTTGTTGTCATTTTAATGTGGTTGTAATTGACAACCACTTTCCAAGCCAAGGATTGGAAAACATACCTGTAAAGACAACATACAAATACAATGACAAATTTAGTCTGGGCTGAGAATGGGAGTAAACCCTGAGAAGTAGGACTCAGTGATGCTTGTGGATCAGAAGTTCGATATGACCCAGCAATGTGCACTTACCCAGATTGCCAAATATGTCCTGGGCTGCATCAAAAGTAGAGGTAATTCTGCTCCTCTGCTCTTGTGACACCCCACCTGGAGCGCTGCATCCAGCTCTGGAGCCTCCACACAAGAAGGACATGGACCTGGTGGAGTGAGTTCAAAGAATGGCCGCCGAGATGATCAGACGGAAGGAGCTCCTCTCCCATGAAGACAGACAGAGAGAGCTGGGGCTGTTCAGCATGAAGAACAGAAGGCTCCAGGGAGATCTTTACATCAGCCTTCCAGTACCCAAAGGAGTGGGCAACAGAGCTGGAGAAGGACTTTTTACAAGAGCATACGGGCGGATGCTTTTGCAATAGGATGAGAAGTCACACATGAAAACTGGAAAAGTATAGGTTTAGATGAGATATTAAGAGAAATTCTTTACTCTGAGCATGCTGAGGTATTGGCACAGGTTTCCTAGGGAAGTTTTGGGTGCCCCTTCCTTGAAAATGTTCAAGTGGAAGGCATCACTCCCCATGGCAAGGGGCTTGGAACTAGATGACCTTTATGCTCCCTTCTGACTCAAACCATTTTATAATTTCTTTCATATATCTTATAATTTCCCCAAAATTAGTATGTCAAACAAGAAAAAAACTAATACTCACCAAAGTAACCAACCAATCAAACATACAAAACCAATCACAAACCAAAGAAAAAAATCCCTACATTTTTCCCTACTTGACTCCTTTCCTAAGATTAAACAACATTTTGGGGGAAAAAAACCCAACAAACCAGGAAGCTGCACTAGAAAAGAAAACAGATTCATACTGTTCTTATTGACATAGAGCCACAATGCAAATTATTTTGGCAAATATTAAACTACCACTCTTTTTGAGTGTAAACTGGAGTTGAAACTGGAGTAACCAATTTCTTCCGTAGACAAGACACTTACTTGGGTATCTTTAAGCTCACCTATTAAATATTCTTCTTTTGAAAATATTGGTCCTGATCTATAGTATTTGAAAGGTTTTATAGCCTATTTTCCTGCATCAAAGATAACACTCTCAAAATAAAAAAACCCAAACCATTACAGTTTGTTTTTTTGGAAACTATCTAAAAAGCAGACTGACATCAAAATGTTTCAGGAAAGAAACATCTAGAATGGATGATTTGTTTATTAGAAATAATCCTTTCAAGCATCATTCTTGGACTAAAAAAAATTAGAAAGACAAAATGTCTTTGTATTCAGCATTTCAGGTCAGGGTCACAAGTGTTATTTTCAAGTGAATCTCCCAATTGGCTGATTACCACTGTTTTCCTTGATATCACGAGTCATTTCAGAACAAGTGAATAAGTTTTCTCTCAAAAACTAGACCAGAAGGCTCCTTCTTAAGGCAATCCAACTGCTAACAGCCACTGAAAACCTCAGAACAGATTGAGAACTACTCCAAAAGTAAATCCCTCTCTGTGATTTTTTTTTTTGGTGAATGCATCCTCTGCAGTGATTGCTTCCCTTTGACTTTGATGATTAATTTTTCTTCCTGTGAGTATTCAAGAGAGTTTTACTTTTTTGATGACCCACAGCAGTCCCTAACGTAAAAGTATCCATAATTTGTACTTTCCCTTCTCTTTGGTCATGTTACTGTAGCTACTCGCAAGCAGTTTAGAGAGAGACAAACCCTTTTTGTTCTCTATGTCGTTTTTCTCTCAGTATGAAAACAAAATATATCAATAAAGCAAAGACCTGAAAAGGGGAGTCCATTCTGATATGTATTTGGTTGTTAATTGTTCCATGGCTATATTTAAGGCCCAAGGGGGTTGTTATTTACATGTACCTATGGGTAAAAAAATCTCACTAATCATATAAAAGTATTTTTGCTGTTTTTAAATCTGCTTGATTTAATAACTTTGTAGATGCAAAGATAAATACCTATACAAGTACTTCCTGTACACACACAGAGGTTAATTTTCATTAAAGATACCATTGAGTGATGAAGTATACCAGTACAGCCCTCTACCCTGCTAAAACAACAATAAAACACCAGTAGTTGAAGTAAGAAGCTCCAACTCATTTAACAAACTGTTAAATACAAAGCAAATGTTACTCTGGTCTCAGCTGAAAAGATTTAGTTGCACTTCTTCAGCCTTTTCATTTAATCAAAAGGAATTTCATGCTTATGGTTACTTCTTACATCATTCAAACCAGGGAAATGAGCATTTTAAACTAGAGAGATGCATATCTGAAATAATGATTTATAACAGAACACAAACAAGGTTTAGGGAAAAAAAAGTCTTTGCCGATAACTTGCTTTTGGGACAGCAGGGTTTTTTAATGCCCTCTGTTCTCCATGTGTCTGGAAAAGTGCCAGCGTTTCCTACAGTAATCTTTCGTGTGACCTCCTGAAGGAAGTGGCATTAATACTTTTATAACTTACCATCCTACTCAGCCCAGTAAATTGTAGGTGCTGTAGAAAACTCCCTTAACTACATATACATTAGCTGCAAATATGTTAAGAAGACTTAAATTATTTGCTGTTGGCATTTCAGCTGACACCAGATTTCACTTATTGATGGCAGCACAAAAATTCAGGTTTTGAATTTTTCCTCCTTATGTACTTATGTGTTATGTACTTACGTGTTTTCTTTACTGTCACATCTTCCTGGTCCCATCAGTCCCGAAGGACACAAAACTGAGATTATATCAGTACTACAGATGGGTAACCAAGCAAAAGAGGAGACAAGTCACTTATTTAAAGTTTCAGGTGTAGCAGTAAAGTGAGTTGAAGACTTGTAAATCTTATAGAAGTACAGTAAGCACTGTACAGTCTATTTTCTGATGTGAAAAATTGTAGTTTACATCAGTTCATCTCAATGTAATGAATACCTCTCTGGAGAGATGGACAAAGAGAGGGGAAAAAGTTCCCAAGGCCAGAAATAATTCAATACAAATCCAATATTTTAGGAAGAGTTATGAAGAATTATTAAGCCACTGTATTAAGACATAAAGTGTGAAACTGGTTTTAGATATCCTTATTAAAGTAATTCTTTAAGCCATAGGACATGACATTTGCAACAGACTAAATTAAGAAAAATAACAGAGTGAACAAGTGAGTAGGCACACTCAAAATTCTGTTTTGAAATTATTATAAGTCACAGGTGAATTCTGCAGCAAATGGAAAGTACATTCTACTAGCACAATTTTATCTTTTTCTGTGGATGCCCCTCATTCATATTCTCTGTTTTCAAGTCAACACTTTGCTCAGAAAACTCTGGAATGTCATGAATTGGAACACTGACTGTAACCCTGAGTTAGAAAATATGTCACTGAACCCTATGATAACCAGGCAGGAAGGGATCTCAGAAGGTCTGTAGTCCAATCCCCTGCCCAAAGAAGCTCTGGGATGTGAGGAGGCATTATGCTAATATAGTGTCAAGTAATAAATAAAATAATAAAATAAAATGAGTAATGACTAATAATCATGGGCTTGGCCGAACTTCAAGCCTAAAACATTGGACAATATTTATTGTGAATATGTAAGTTAACTTCTTACTGCAACCTTTTTATATCTGAAAGAAAGCAGCTGCCTTGCAGACAGGGAGTGTCCAGACTGAAGGGATATCAACAGACATATTTGCATTTCTTACATAGCACCAGCTCCTTTGCTAGTGGTGAAATAGAAAACACAGCATTAAACGTTGAACATTGCTAGTTTCAAGTAAAGCTATGAAATGAGTTTGCATACTTCAGCTGTACCAATGCAATTGCAGAGCTAATTCCATAACAGAAATGGTCTTTGAAAGCTGTTACTTTTCTGAGTTTCCCTCCTTGGTCCCTGTACTCTAAGGAATTTCACTTGAGAGAACTGCTGAATAGTGCCATGAAGAACCATGGTCTGATCACCTTGAATGCAGAATCTCTGTCTATGCATATTTGTGTGTACTGTCCAGTGTTTCCATGTGCCTCAATGCCATGCCAATCAGTGTAGTTTCTGAATATGGAGACTACTCTTGATTTCACAGAAACCATACCAGTACTCACAGGACTAATTATCCTGAATTACAGTCAGTCATGTTATAGCCAGTCAAACTACCCAAGGAAGTGGCAGAGAGACTTCCCACATAGTGTCCTGTTGTGCTGGGACTGCTGTAGCGTTTCTTTATTATAAATAATTACAGAAAAATTAAATAGCAACAACAACAAAAAATTGCTTAAACTACATGTAAGGGAATATTTTATTTTCCAAATAAATTATTAGAATTTAGCATAGATTGGAAGTTATTTTTGCTTTTAACATCTCCTGCACTGAAAAAAAGGTAAATTTAAACCTAAGTGTCAAATGACTCTTCTGTGTTCTACCCTTAGACATATATGATGCCAGAAAGCAGTTTGAAGGCAGTGGTTGAAAATTTTAAAGCCAGGATAGTTAATTGCCAGAAAAATAAAATATCCTATGTGAAGTCAGTCCTCCTGAACTTGTGCCAGCAAACCCCAAGTGGGGTAATTATTGCCAGTGATCTGTGAAGGATTGGTATAGGTATTTCACTGCCAAGAGCTGAATCAAGCAGTCATAAACCATTTTTTTTTCTCGCTTTAGGTAAGCCCTGAAATTTTCATTTAGTTTGTATAGTAGCCTACCCTGGATACTTCATGATATTGCCAAATATTGTGTTCATAACTGAAGTCAATAGAAATGAACTTACTCTTTAAAAACATCCCTTTTGTAGGCAAGTCTAAAAAATGGACAACTCTGAGATGCGGACTGAAACATATATGTTTGTTTGGTTTTATCTATCTATCTATTGTTTGTTTGTTGTTTATCTATCTAGCATTTATTTATTTATTTATTTATTTTCTTGCCTTAAAGATTTTATTTGACAGTGTGATTCCACAAACAGTAATTAAATCTTAATTAAAGATAGGCAAGCCATTAAAAGCCCATCAAATTTCTGAGTAAACTTTAAAACTTTTTTTTAAAAGTCATAAAAAGTTTGCAGGTTGTGCTCTTTTATTTAATGGGATTGCCATGATCATCTTTAATCGTGGAAGGTTCTTCAGGACACAGTGCAGAATTACAGTCATCTACCCCGTTTCAGCATTTTGTTTAGCAATTTCATTGTATGTCTGTTGCTGTCAACTGGTATAAGTATGAGGCTTTTATTTTAGTAACAATAAGGATTGACTGAAAAAGGTAAGACTGTCCTAGTTTTGTATTTGAAATAATTTATGAGGTTGGTGGAAGAGGTCTGATAAAGTGTCTCCCATGTATTTCAGCATGTCTTAAGCTCTCTGCCTTCTGAAGCTGCTTTCAGTAAGGTGCTCAGCTGTGGCAGACAGGAAATCTGAAATGTATCACCTGAGTCATACTGCATTTCAAAATCTGATATGTGGAGCTGATCAGCATTGAGATCTGTTCTCTAACGGGTCAGCAACATCTCAGTAGTGATCTGGTCTCCTCAGTCACCTGATAGCGGGGCAGGAAAATGACTGTGATAGTTTTTCAATACTTGCCCAATTCAGAGGGATAGTACAGAGTCAGAGAATGTAAAACTGGAAGGGACCACAGTGGATTGTCTGGTCCAATCTCCCTGCTCCAGTAGGGTCATCCCAGAGTGCATTGCACAGGTTTGAGTCCAGATGGTTCTTAAATATCTCCATTGAGGGAGACTCCACATCCTCTCTGGGAAACCTGTTCCAGTGCTCAGTGACCTGCACAGTAAAGAAGTTCTTTCTCCTATTCAGCTGGAACTTCCTGTGCATCATTTTCTGCCCATTGCCTCTTGTCTTTATAAACTGTCAGTCCAAACCTGAGAAGAACAATATTTGAAGCATTTGGATTTATTCCTGATGATGAGGCTTTTCTGTAACCTTTGGGATATACTATCCCGCAAAACAACAACAAACCCCCCACCAACCCCAGCCTCAAAAAAACCCCAAACCAGAAAGAAAACTAAATAAAATGCCATCAAAAAATATTAAGTTACAGAAGCACTGATACTGATGCTAAAGCTGTGAACATACTGTAAGTGTCTTGCTTTCGCAGAAGTCACAGACTGACGAGGGGCACCTGATGAATAACTAGAGGCAACTTGAAAATCTGTAGTAGTCCCTCTGGCAACATTAATCAAGTCTAATTTCTGTGGTAGTCTGGCATGCCACTAACTGAACATTCAAATATATTTTTGTAACACCATATGCCACCGGCATATCTAAGTTATTAATAGAGCTCATTGTGAGGGAGCCATTCCACAGCAGATGCTTCCTTAGCACAACAGATTTAAATCTTATGAAGTGCCACCTTGCCAACTCTGTTCACCTAGACCGCACATTTGTCAAATTTTCTCATAAACACGATTATACTTTCTTCCAGCACAATCTTTATGGACAGAGAGTACTTACTGTAAGAAAATTAGAACACCATACTATTCATTTCCTTGTAATCTCTTTTCAAAATACAGCTATATTATGATCAGTGCAAACCACTCAGTGATGCGTATATGGTGGGTATAGAGTTCCTGTAGTAGTCACTGATTGCTAAAATGTGTTTACAATTATTTCCTTTAATAATCTTCACACTATTTTTGCTAGGATGAATTTCCTTTTGGACAGTAACCATCTTTATGTTGCTTGCTCCAGTATGAGGTTCTGATGTTATTTCAAAAATAAGTTCGTGTTACGGCACAACTGGCCTATTCTCATACACTGTACCAAAATGAAGACAAAATAATTTTGCAATTTTGTTATGTGGGCTATCTATGTATTGCTTTCTTTGATTTCCTTACTTGAAAGAATTTGGCAGTGGTTATGGTGTCTAATGGGAGTGGCAATATGAGCATCTCCAGTCTGTCGGAACTGTGGTACACTGCACTATAGATTGGATCAATACAATCCATCATATCAGTCTTTCCTTGTTCAGTTTATTCTTCTATTCCAAATTGATTGGTTACATGGCATATTTTTGGAAGATAATGTCATGAAAGTACTAACATGTTATTTTAATTAAGCATAGCCCATATTTTCTCTGCCTTTTTATCACCAGTTAAACCAAGCCATGAAGAAAGGAATAGATATCAGACAGCTCAACACAGCAAATTAATGGCAAAAGTAGCAGGAAAAGTAGACTTATTTTAAGATTCAATGTTTAATGTCCTTTGCACCTTCAGCAGGTATTGTAAAAATGTACAAAAAGAGTTAATTATTTATACTAGTATTAATAAAGGCTCTGGAGACCTCGTAATACTCTAAGATCATATTTAGCAGCTGGGCTGATTGCTTTCTGCAGTGAATTTGTGGCAGTGATAACAAGACTTCATAAAAGTCACCATTTACTGCAAAAAATCAAAGACCCAGAAGAAATGTAGACCTAGAAATACACAGAGAAATGTATCAGTGTTATTAAAAGTAGTGCCATGGGAGCTGGGAAGAAATTTTCTAGCAAGAAAGCTCATAAACCTTTTGGATAACTTAATAGAAGCCAAGGGAAGTGTTAAAGAAATTAGGACAGTAAACCAAGGTTAGGAAAAAAGAAAAAGAAGTGATTAAAAGGAAGCAAGAGCAATGAAATGGAAAGCTATGTTCTCTAGTTTGTTCTTGAAATAGGTGTTTTGAAAGACACAGAGTAAATTGGCTGTCCAGCTGCAGTGTGAAAATACTGCACTATCTGCAGAAAGCAATCTTTAATTTTTTTTCTGTTGAAGTTTAGCTGATATTTGATAACTAAAATGATAGTAGATTTTCAGACTATATTGGGTTGTAGCACATGCTTTGGACACCCATTTCTGCTACCTAGTGAGGGTCTTTGGGGAATGTTGACTTCAAGGATGATCAAGAGCCTTCAGCCACCACTACAGCATTAGAAGCTTATAGTTCATGGGATCATATATAATGCAGTATGTGGAAAACTAATATATAGATGGCTCTATGATTCATCACCTAATCTACTATATTTGTTTAAGATTACAAAAAAAAAATTAAAAATCAAAGAACGCTATTATTCAGTTGTCCTTTCAGACTGGTTGTAACTTGCAGATGATATCTGTAAAAAAACCTTCCTCTTGGTCAAAATGTCTGTGCTGGTTTACAGTGCAGTCAGCACCTTCAATGCAATCAGTATGATAATGTCATTTGCTGTTGTGAACATCTCATTGGAAATGGTTGCAACTCTTCTCCAACAGGTTTATTTTGATCTCTTAGAGAGAATTTAAAGGAGAGGGAATACTTTCTGCATTGCAGGCAGGTGGCTGTAAAAGATGAAGGGAAGCAACCTGAAACTGCAATAAATTCCATATTTAGGCATTTTACTACAAGCATTTTCCTGTAAATTGTTGATAAAGCTCACAGTCCCAGAATGCTGTTTCATTAACTTCAATGTCTGCATGTAGCAATACTGCTGTGCAAGGACCATTTCAATTCTGCTATATCTACTGACTGCAACATTATTTTCTGAGCTTACCATCATCGCTTATAGATTTAGCATTTCAAATCCAAATTACTGGAGACCACTCCCCAGTAAACCCCATATTAAACAATTTCAGATCCTGCTGACAGGTGAGAGTGCAGCTGCCTGTTATACAAGCCTTGTGCTAGATGAGAAACTAGGGGAGGATTTGCAGCTGGTGGGAGGACGAAGCAGTGGGGAGAGGAAGAAGCAGCTGGTTACAGACCACTGCTGGCCTGCTGTGCCTTGCATGCTTAGGGTCACTCTATAAAAGAGAAAGCATCATTTCATGAGACTTTTTTTAGCACCATAGCTATGTCTTGCCCATGAATGTTACCTTGCATTTTTGAAATGAGGATGGCCTGGGCTTTGCTTTCTTCCTGTTTCCTCACAAAAAAATATAGGAGCCATAGCTCTGTGAGCCTGTTGCTATGCATTTGAAAGCTCATCCACTTCTTTTTGTTAATGGAGTGACAAAGGGGCCTCCTTGAGATGATCACCCAGTCTTCTGAAGACAGCTGCCTTTCAGAAGCTGTTCTGTTTGCTGGCATTCAGATCATGATGTAAAACCCCATCTTTTCTTCAACAGAAAAGGGAGAAATAGAAACACTGCTGTTTCTTCAGTTTGTACTTTTGATCCTTTTCAAGACAATCTCTATATCTAAACTCTGTATCTAAAGTGAAGGAAGGGTGGATGGAAATGTGTAGCTGCACATATATACTCTTTGAGTTAATAAATCATTTCAGACTAAATCTACATGATCTCATAGACCTAACACTAACCTTATGCTCTTCTCTAAGGGACTACTTCAGCTCTGAAATGAAAAATTGAATGGGAGTTAGACTTTAAGTCTCAAGAGAGCTTTGCTTGATATCACTACATTGCATGTCCTGTCTGCTGGGATTTGTCTGCTTGTGTTTTTTTGCTTTGGGCTTAGAACAAACTTATACTCCATTTAAAATCTAAGATGACATTGAAGTACTGAGGTGAACACATGAAAACTACAGTTGCAGAGATAAAATGAGAATCCAAGCTACAGGATTGTATCTTAACCCTTTTATTCCCCATCATGCTAATTGAGATGCTCTGTTTTCTTGCCCTTAAAATTGCTTAGAGGCAATTTTGGCAACCGATATTTGAAATTATTCCTTCACTGTGGCAGGAATTGTGTGAAGATTTTATAGGCACTGCAAAAATTTAGGGATCTTTTCACAGTAGGAAAAGGAAACAGCCCTTACTCATGTTAGCTGAGCTCAGTTTCCTAAAATATGGGATAATTTTCAGACCCAGTTTCATTACATTGTCATGCTGTTGTAATTGTTTTAGCTTAACATCAAACTGATAAACTGTTTAGGCGAGTTCCTTCCACAGTGGTACAGCCACGTACAGACAGAAATAGACAAGTTCATAGCCACAAGTAGCATACCAGCAACCCCAGAACATGAAAGACAGTAGGAACTCTCTTTCAAATAATGCCATAAACAGTCTTAAGAAGCTGCATCTAGTTTTAGGCTGAATAAGACAATTAAAGAGGTACATATGTGTATGCATGAACAGCAGTAGGGAGATTCAATGTGTCTTCCCTGATGAATATTACATTCTTCTGCTTTCAGTATGCAGCTCCCCAGTTTGGTTAATACTTCCTCTATTTACCCAAATCTTTTCACAATCATGACTACCCACCAGATATTTCCAAACTGCTTTTTGTTTATACAAGTGTTCATTTCTAAGTTTTGATTACGTAAATTGTTTGCATTAGAATACTTAACTGGATTTTCTAAGCTCTTGTTCACACAGAAAAGGTCTACTTACCCCATGTAAGAGTAGACCTTCCCTACATTACTTTTTAAGAACACTTTAAATTCCAATTATGGGATTAAAAACCTATAATAGTTAATGAACTGGGGAGATCTGACTAGAAAACCCCCAAAAAGCTACTCTATTGGGTTTTTTTTACAATAGGTCCTGCTTTATAAACTTTAAGAGTTAAACTGTTTTCAGATCTATGAATCTTTGGCTATACTTTGGCAGTGACATATGCAATCGACTGTTATTTGGAAGGGAAGCCAACTAGAAGATTAAAAATTATCAGAAAATTTAGATTTAAAGGCAGTTGGTGGTGGTAGTGGTGTTTACCAGAAGGATAGGAAATCAGGAGAGAAGGAGCATCTTATGAGACATTCAAGAGGCTACAGGAAAAACTGAAGAGAGAAAATATTTTTTGATTTTGTTGTCTCAGTGCTTTAATGTATTGTTGGTTATAATTTTCTTTTCCCTTTTCCTTTTTCAGGTACCATGAATTCTCTTCAGGTGAATGACAAAATAATATTTTCTACTTCTTTTTGTGCATTGCAGTATTGGTACCCTTGGAACTTCAGCATAAAACCCTTCAAATTCTTCCTTAGAGATGGGAAGTATTGTCCTAATGATTTGTATTTAATAATGTCCATTGCAACATTTTCTGTATGCAATACTTTATTATTTATTAAGAACAAATACTATCATGAAGGACACTTTTTCTCACATGGTATTTATAGGAAAAGAAAAAGTTATTTCAAAATAACAAAATGCTTATTTTTCCCCCATTACCTTTTCCTTTTGCCAATAAAGAGGGAAACTCTCATCAAAAATTTTGTTCAGAAATAAGAAACTAAATTACAAAAAGGTCATGAAATCTATCCAAACATCATGAAATATAACAGTTGCTGTCAAAATAAGAATTCCAAATCTGAGACAGGCTTTCTAATTCCCCAAAAGTATTTCTTTTTAGAAGGAACAGTAAGCTTGGACCAATTGTGGCAAGGCTTTGTCAGGCTGGGATTATCAGACTGCAAAGGAGAGGAAAAGCCACTGTGAAATGGCACACAGCAAGTCAGACTTCAGTTCTAATCAATCCCATATCACACTGTAGAAAACTATGCACTTCAGGACCTTCATCTAGGGTAGGAAGAAAATAAAGTTAGCAGTAAATAGGAAAAAATACCCAAGTATTAAATAAAATCCTGCTTTGAGAGAAAAATTAGGCTTCAAACTCTTTCTATGTTACTCTGATATTTTTCTCTCCGAAATGTGCCATGCTTACTAAACCATGGTTGACAGCTTCATTTTCTAAGATTCAAAACTGTGTTTATTAAAGTTTTGGTGCTTGCATTTCACAGTTCCATACCACTATAAAATTTATTCAGCTGAACTACATGAAATAGGTTGTATCTTAAGGGGAGGGAAGGAAAAATGCTTCATGAATTCAAACAAACACATTTAACCTTTTGTTGAAACAGCCAATGTGAAAACCCATTTGCACATATTCAACAGTGGCTTTTTAAAAATATGCACCTTCTGTCTTTTCTTTATTTTCAGTGTTTTTTCCAGAAGGTGTCAAGGAACAGTGCTTATATTAAACAAAAATTTAAGGGTGTCAATTCTAGAGACTCTGTCTGCAGACAAAACCTATAAAGATCATAAAGTTTGCAGCAAAACTTAAAATGCAGCAATAAATCTTTACTTGCAAAGTTTAACATTCCCCCCTCCCCCCTTTTGATTAATATTCCATTTCTTATTTTGCTCTCAGAAAAAATAAGAGAAATGAAAAGAAGCATTGTGCATTCATCAAAATAGAGCCATTGTCAGAAGTCTTGTGTCGAAACCCAGGACATCCCTCTGGCAACCTCTGGCTGCCCTGGGTGATGCAAGAGCTTGGAAAAGAGCTCAAAGATCTCAGCAGAGATGTCTAGGACCTGAGAAAGAAAGTTTGATATCTGTACAGGGGGGTTTAAGATCTATACAGAAAAGTCTAGAATCTGTACAGAGAGGTTAGAGACCCTAGCACAGAGCCCAAGAAGACACTGGCTTTGATTTCAGTCCATAGAAAAGGCTTCCAACGCTGAGAAAAAAAAATACAAGTCACAAAGATGTAGAAGACAGTAGTGTAGTTTATCACAAAGTGTAAATGTAGTATTTTGGGATTTAGAATGGGGGTGCAAGGGAGGCAAAATGGAATAATCTGGGCGTGTTCCTGTCCTTCAGCTCCTTCTTCTTGTCCTCCATCTTCTGCTGTAGTTGTGGCACTTTTAGATTGGTTTAGAGTAAAAGTTAACTGTCTAACATAGGTGATAGGTATTGGTAACTAACTGTAAATATAGAACACATAGTATCTAGTATAAAAGCTAAGACTGCCCAAGAGTCACGCAGTCGGTTCCCATCCCTGATGCCACAAAGACCTTGGCAAGGCACAGAAGCAATGTAATAGAAAAAAAATAATAAACAACCTTGAAAACCTGAACCGACTGATTTGGACGTCTTCTTCAAGCTCAGGGCTTAAAAAAAGGACTATCTATCTAAAATCTCAGAGTCTGCCAGCAGCAAAACCCAACTTGCTCTTGTTATGAATGAATTTGAGTCAATTAAATATCCTGGTATCAATGAAAAATCACAATTTTTGGTGATAGCTGATACAAAAAGATAAACATTTCTTGCAGAATCCTTGTTTTATAGTTAAATCTTCTGTGTTGTAAATATTTTTTGATTTTTTAATGATTTTTTTTACAGTGCTTAAAAATCCCAATGTCAGATGTTACATAAACAAACATACAAAAGTAGGTCAGATCCTTATCCTGAAAAACATAACAACCTGCTTTTTTCAATAATGTCAATAATTAATGTCAATAATTAAAGACAAAATGAGATATATTTATTGAGTACTAAGTATTGATTCATGCCCTGAAAACTTGCTTTAGCAGTTCCCTGACAATTTAATAAATTTTGAAAAATTCATGAGTTTTTTGGGACTAGAAGGAGGAGCCCTACTTCTTTGTTCAGAGGACAAAACTAACCCTACTTGAATCTTCAGTTTCTCTGTTGTAATTATACAGTAAAGGACACTAGTAGTTTAAAAGCAGAAGTAGGCAGAACTTTTCATGCTTTGCACTGTTAAATGACCAGCTGATGAGCCTTTGTTCCTGTTACAGTGAAGGCATTTATTATAAAGAACATATATCTTAAATTCATATAAATGGAATGTTTTGTGGGAGGATGAACTGCTTGTTTGTAAAAAATGCTCATTTTAGATCTTTGCATACACTGCACTATTTTAGTTGAGGTTAATCCTCAGCCAAATGCCCAGTTCATTATAGCACTCCTCCTCTCATTTAAGCTAATGACAAAAAGCCTCCCTCACTTCACAAAAGTAAGGTCAGACCTTAGGTGGTCTGCACAGCACTCAGCCACATGATCCTTTTCTCATTGCACTGAGCCACTGCAGACTTCCAAGTAGCTCATTACAGATCCAGGGAGCATTCACACTGTGGATGTTCCATGCTGTGCAGAACAGCCAGCTGACCTCCACCTGCCCTGTCTGTGAGAAAGTTAAGAATACTCTTCCCCTTCTTGTGCAATCAGTCTTGAAGATGGACTTGAGCCTGATGCAGGTCACATTCAGTAACTATAGAGTGACAGAATTCTTTCATAGCTTTAGAAAATGACTGATATTTATTTTTTGATGTAAAAATATATTTGAGTTGGCTTCTGAAGCGCTCTTAAACCTGTTAGCAATTTTATAAACTAACACATAAATTTCTCTGTCTTAATTTCAAAGAAAGTGTGAATTAGAGAAAGTACCTATAATGTAGAAATAACTGAAAGTTATTCTGTCACCTGATAAAGTGTTTTTTTACTTAAAGAAAGGCAGTCAGATCCTAACCTTGCCTACTGTAGAGTCTCATTTAAGTATTTTAATTTACATAATCTAAAATTAACATGATTTATCATACAGACAGTGAGACTTAGCTACCACTAACATCTGTCAGACACATCTAAGTATAATCACCCTAAGCTCAGTACATAGTCAATGCAATTATCAGGTTCAGCAAAAAAAGCAGCACATGTTCAGTTATGAGGTATTGCTTATCCCCATTCCTTGTTCCAGGTATGAAAGCAGCTGATGCAGTGGGAGGCATCCAAAGAAGGGCAGCTGAGCTTCAACAGCTGCTTCATGTAATAGGCATTTAGGTTTTGCATACCAAAATATCATTTAGCTCAATTAGGAGCTGAAGTTTACCATATTTTTATAACTAAACTAGGTATGATTTTAAAGCAGCTCATTGCCTTAGCAATTACATGGCAGATGAAGCTGGGAGTGGATATAGAGCTCCATAGGTTGTTCCCAGCCAAACAGTGGAAAGGTACACACACCTATACCATAATTCATCAATTAGCAAAACATGAGCCTTGTCTGCATAATCCTGCTTACAACTGTTGCTCAGATATCCCAGGTTTAAAGTTTCACTGTTATCTAGCAAGCCAAATTAAAGCTAGTGAATTTGATATATGTGCTGCAGCCCAGGCCCCACAGCAGTCTGAGTGCAAGATAGATTTGCACCAGGGGGTGCTAGAATACGACCTGGGGTGTGTTGAAAGAACACATTTCTAATAGAGTCACTTCAAACTTCTTAGTCCTGTCATTAGATCAGTACATGTTATAGCTCCTAATGCCTTTGCTGGGCATGTGAAAATAGAAAAAGTTATAGAATTCTTCACCAGGCTCTGGTATCACAGCTAATATCAAAAGGGTCTCATATTTTAGAGGTACTCTTCACCATCCCACATTTTCCTGACATATTGCTACACCAATAAGAACATTTGGTCTTATAAATTTATCATTCATTTCTATACCACCTTCCTTGATTTTATCTGTTAATGAAAAATGCTTTGGTCATTATGTAATTTCTTGTGAACAATTAAAAAAGATAACAATTTAATAATGCATAAATTATGTGTTGTTGGTTTTTTGTGTAGCCCTAGTCTCACAGGTAACACATGATCCTGATCATATTTAATAATGTTTTTGCTACTCTTCTCACAGCTCACATAACATGAATTAAAACTTTAAAAATTTATTTAATTTTGTTTTCAGTTATTGTTTTTGAGGTACTTGCAGAAAGCAAGATTTCATATGACTGTCAATTTTGTGGTTTAAGCTTCAATTTTCATCTGAGACTGGAAAAATTGAACTTTCTTCTGCCTTTCTTTTATTCTGTAGTTTTTTGATTCAATAAAAGGTGTTGGGTCATTTTTAAATCACAGATTTGTACAATATCTAAAGTTGGAAAGGACCCATAAAAGTTGTTGATGGATTATTGCTTTAGGGAATTAGGAATTCCCATTGGCTGTTCCATCTGAAAGCCCCGTGAAGAGGAATTTTGGAAGGAAGATGTAGAAATGGAAGAAATTACTGTTTTCTTCTTTTACTATGAACAATATATCTTGTATTGAACATGAGAACAGTGTACCTTTAAACATTCTATAGAACTCTGACATTTATTTTTAATTTTTAACCTTACTTTCTTCCTTTTTTCCATATTGTAAACTTGAAGATCATGACACATCATTATTATTGCAATCATCACCTATTGTTTTTATAGTAGTACTGACTACATTCTTTCTGTGTATTTTTAACCTCCTGTAAATTATTCTCACTACTTTATAGATATCAATACCATTGGATACTGGTCATTGTGTAAAAAACTCAAAAAAAAATGATATGATGATTTTAAAACACAATCTTCTTATCTAATGATTAGATTTACTTTCCTTTGAACCATTTTGGAAAAAATATTACTTTTATATTATTCATATAATTCTCTATTCTATTGAAATAATTTTGACTAGATTTTTCAAAAGCAAATTGTCTAGAGTCTCTTTTTGCTGCATGGAAATGTATTTTGAGAATTACTAGATATTCATAAATCTTTCAAATAAATCTGAAATTTTCCTAAGTATTTAATACATCCAAAGACAGGTAGTCATTCCCCAAAAACACATGGTAAAATAACAAAAAAACCAGTCTTGAGGTTAAATACTGAAAACTGAAAAAGAGTGACCTATTCACTTGAAAATTCAACAAGCTTGATCTGGAAAGCACTTTGATTTTCTGCAATATACAGAATAGATGCAGATGTTTAGAGGGTCCAAAGTCTAAATTCATCTCGCCTTTGCATTTGCCATGGTGGGTCATGCTGATCAAGCTGCTGCATTATTTGGTGTGACTTTAGTCTTTCTGCTCACTGGGGTCTATAAGACACTTGTGGCCAGGAGGTTCAATTATCAGTACTGCAATCAGAACTTCAGGCAGTGCTATGGTAAAATACCTTAAAATAGCTCAGTTCCAGGGTTTTGGGCAGACCCGCAAACTGGGAGGTTATCTGCCTGTGGCTCTGTCTCGGTTTGAAAGACAGGTATCTGCTAAGGAGGGGGCAGGACCTCCTTAGGAAATATGGAATTCAAATCCCTCCATCCAAATTATTATAATTTAGGAAATTAAAGGGGTTTTCAGGCAGAGTTATGGGGATAGGGATAACAGTTCTTTACTAGTATTTATAGCAATGCAAACAAACAATAACAATTACAGCAATAATACTAAACAGAACCAGGTAAGGCCTCGAGGGGCTTTGTTCTCACGAAGCTCAGGGCAGTCTGATCTCGCTGAGAGCACCAGGCTGGAATGGTGGAACAATCCCGGGCCGGTGGGTGAGGGCAGGAGGCCTGCGGTGGTGGCTGGGGCAGCAGGGATGTCCCAGCAGGGGAGGAGGAGGGTGCCGCAAAGCAGCACCGAGGGAACAGCGGCGGCAGGACAGGGTCGGTCGCACAGGGCAGGAGAAGATGGACTCAGCTGTTCTGGAGCTCAG